>JAZGTJ010001444.1:0-56374 GCA_036877575.1 Botia almorhae | reverse complement strand
GATACCCAGTATGTCCTACACTACCATATCACATGACTGCAAATATCTCTTGAATGTAGAGTCTCTGGGGCACAATTATTTGTAAGGGAATACAGCACTTCTCCCTTTGAATTTTATGATAACAGACCTAAACATGCTCCAGATACAGTAAGGTAAAGTCCTTATACAGCAAAAGAGTTGTATTTTGAAAATAGCACCAAAGAATGGCATTGCATTTATGTTATGGCATTTTCATTAAATTTAATGGTTTGTGAAAAAATAAGTTGATTATTTGGGCGTTTATGACTGGCTAAAATCCAGACTTGCAGCAGAGGGTCATAGAAAGGTCAAGGGGTCGTGCTCTCCTCAGAATGACAATAATCAGTACGTGACAAATTGGTTTTGCATCCTGTTTGGCAGCAAAGTGCACATTAGTGAGCCGGCTAGCTTTTGTGCTATGAGTAAATGGACAATAAAGCAAAAAAAAACACACAAAAAAATAACACGCAATAGCTCTTCAGCATAATTAGTCGCTATTGTATAAGCGTTCAGTAGAGAAGGGGCAGAGAGGTTGCCCAGGCTGTGCGTTAGGTAGGCTGGGGTGGAGGGGGCAGGTAGCACTTGACACCAAAGTCAGCAATGGGCAGACACTGTGGTTGGTGTGCCAGCGGTCACACATCAGCACATTAACTCATCTCATCTAACACAGAAAGATGATGGCCATCACCTCAGTAACTAACCCCCCACCTCCAAGCTCACACACACATCATAACGCTGCCTAGTAACAACAGCGGACCAGGTCTGAGCTTGTTTCTGCAGTCGGGACTAGACTAATAGATTTCCCTGTGCATTTATATTGCTCCCCTTCCCCTCAGCACAGGTAGCTGTTTTATATTAAATAAACAATCTTTATGGATGTGCCTAAGTCATAACAAGGCTGATTGTTTTAGCGCCAGGCCCAGTGTATAAGTCCTGCAGAATTGTCAGGCTTCACACTCAACAAATCAAGCCTAACCTATGATGGTTTCTGTGTAATTTTTATTCCCGTTTGACTGGCCAACTACCCAGTGGTAATAGAATGTGGGAAAAAGCCAGAGGGAGTGTTTGTGCTCCGGGTGATTGATCAACGGCCACCTCGCTTTTCATTTATATCTTTCTCACCCCTTCCATTCCGAATCGGTTAAGTTAAGGAAAAATGAATCTAAAAAATCATGGTGGAAGAAAAATGGCCCCAGATTACAGCAAGGCACAATTGTAGATCTAAGATGGGCAGCAGTGTTGGGCTGTGTGGATAGTTTGTGAGCATTAAGTTATCTAAATGAAAATCAATACAATGTGTGCCAGCGTTTAACAACAGAGAACTGCCCTTTGTCCGAGACCACGCGAAGGGGTGGGGAGGATAAATAGGAAAAAAGAGAAAAAAAAGCTTTCCGGGGCCCTGGGCTCAGTGTGCTTCCCTAGGGCCTTAATCTGAATCAAGGCCTAATTGGCTTCCAGACTATAAAAACACATGTAAAGATCTTTCTAAATGTACAGTCACAGGTGATGACAAAAGTACTGGTACTTTGCAAAATTGCAAAATATAAAAATACCACTGATTCTAACTAACTATAGTACAGAGTACCTGAGAGTGGACTCATTGACAGAGTTGTCTGATTGACATTACCTGAGGGTTGTCTGATGGCTGCATTTAAATGCTCATATGCATATTTGCAGGCTCTTTGAGGAGCACTTGCACCTGTGTATGGACAATCGCACTTGGTCAAAATGTCAAACTTAAGAATAAAATACAACACAAGTATTTCTAATCTGCCAGCTAGTGCAGAATTATTCTATCGCTCCCAGTTATGCAGAGTTGTCCACAGAAGCTGGCTGGGGACCCTCAGCCTGATACAGTCTTAAACACTACCTCAAAGCCACATCCACATGACGCCTGTTACTGAACCTCAGACATCCATTAGCAGATGTTCCAGCAATGCTGCGGCTATGTTGCAGAAATGTCAACAGTTGCTGGGCAGAAGCAAGGCTGTGTTGAGAGTGAGAGTGTGTGTGCAAACCATCTCCAAATTTAGATTCTGAAATGTAAATCACTGCACAGTTTGGTGGAAAACAGTAAAAGTTAACAATATAAAAACAATCAGAAAGAAATTTGCTTAGGTTACTATTGAACTGAAGAGTTCACGTCTGTGTTTGTTATGCAAACACACTTTGAAGCATGACATTACTTCCTTAAGCTTTTAATGGAATGACAAGGGCAAACACTCGCTATAAGACACACTATCATATATAATACAGTAATTAACGGCACACATATTTTTCATGTTATTCATATTAATGTGGGAAGGAGAGCTCACCCTTTTCAATTGTAGGTAGCTGATCTGTGAGGCTTTAAATAGGTCCCCTGCTCACAGAAGTGGATCGGACCATCTATTTGGTAATGATTATTATCCTGCTGCCTTTATGACACCCTCAATGATTTTTTAATGTCAATGTTCGGGGAAGCTACCAATACCTGTATTAATATCAGGGGTAATCTAGATTTGCTGGTCCTGTGCATTTTGATTATATGCTAGGGGCCTCTTATTGGAAAATAGCTAATACACTCAAGTACTATATTCTCTCAGTTATATGAGCAGCATTAACTTCCACACACACTGGGTCTAACCTTTCTGCACATTAAGAAATGTCACCTCACTTACAAAAAAAGTACTATGGTGTCAATTTAGCATACTTAGGATAGTTTATTTATTTCTTTATTCATATTTAAACCATTTATAGAATGTTATGGAATTATATGTTGGCATGTACATTCAAATCAATAGTAATAAATTCATACAAATACATTCAAATCAATAGTTAATCCTTGTAGTGGTGCCCACTGCTCCAGGTGTGTAGTCGCGGTTTGCACTACTATAATGTGTGTGCAACTAGATGGGTCAAATGCAGAATACAAATTCAAGCATGTCACATCACCTAAATATGTTTTTAAGTCCTAAATTTCTAACAGTGTCCCTGCACAATTGGTTGATGTGCACCAATTTAAAAGATACGATACAAGATTTTGTATGTAAAATATTATGTGTAGATTTAAAATCTTTTCCAAAACCAAACAGCAAAGCAGGAGAGTCAGGAGAAGTAAAAGAAGTGTAGAATGAACAGTGTATTGAACACTCAAATCATGATGTGGCCCTATTCTCCCAGTTTGCGGTTTTAAAACAAGAGGAAATTTTTTCATTGCAGGTGCACTCAGGCAGAGGACAGGAACTCAGGTCATGCTAATAAATCAAGCCCAGAGCCGCTGGTGGCATCTGATCACATGGGAATACTGAAGAGGGAAAGAGAGAGATCATGGACATGAAACCTAAAAGAGGAATGATACTTTCTTAATAGCCACTGGACACATAGAAATACAAAAACCTAACACACAACCACAGGAAAGCAAATATGTGTAGCATATCACTGATATCTCCACCTCTACGGCCTCACATTTTCCCAGACAAATTAGAAAAGCCCTGGACAGTTACTGCTGGAAAAACAATGTCTGATTTGCCAAACGTGCAAACTATCCATTATTGAGCACAAAGAAAGCCTATTTGCGAAAGGGCCCTAGGACACCTTTGAAATGAGCTTGAGTTGGAGGGAGAAAAACCTAAAAAATGGTCTCTGGGCTCAGTCAATGTTGTGACTGTCTACCATGGGGAAAATATACTATTAAAACCCAAATATAAAAAGATGCAAATTAAATATCCAAGAATAAATGGTCAATAATTCATTGGTCAGCTTTCCTTAGCTGTAAACCTATTTTCCTGAAGTCACATAGACATATAATTAAGTATCATATTTAATGTGATCACAGCATACATTTACACACTTTAGACTATAGAACAGTGAATAGTAGTTTCTACAGTCATTAATGATTTAACCAAATTTACTGTATTTTATAACAGTAAACAATAATTTAATATTTATTTTTAATTAAATGAAAATATGGAGCACGCACATACTGCTGTTTTTAAAGGGGCCAAGATGTTTGTGCTGGCTTTTATCAACAAAGTTTATTTGGCACTCTGTAATTTAAATGTTTTTTAAACATGCATTCATTAATTTGTATACTTATTTAATTAATGACATGCATCTGTGAATAGATCCAATGAAGACACTGCTTCTGACTAAAAATCTATTAAAGTCAAAAGAGCTACAGAGTCCTACAAAGCTTCAGCCCAGAACCTGTTTGCGTCAAGTCACAAAAATAACAACCAGATTATGTTTGCTAAAAAAATGCCACCAGTTGTAAGACCATGTGCTAAGCTTCCAATGGCTGATGCTGAATGTGCTTTATTCTGAATACATACAGTATAGCTAAATATTTACTGTTGTTTATCATTGGCTAGTTACTTACTCAAACCTGCTCTTATTGCATCCGTTTGTATTGTGTTTTATATGCCTGTATATGCACTGTAAAGTCAGATGCTGTCTATCAGCTTTATTCAATCAAGTCCAATCATTGTGTACTCTATTTCTCAAAGTCTCACTCTCTCGTGCAGATGGTCTATTTTTATTTATTTTTTCTTTTCTTCCTGCATGCTATTGATGTGTTTCATCTTAAGTGAGTTTACTCAAGTCTTGTCAATGTTTTTCCCCCTGAAAGAGTAGTACAGGAAAAGAGGAGGGGACAGAAACAGCAGTTACTATGGCCACACAACCAGCCTGGCACCAGCAGCCCAAAGGACACGTTCAGTAATCCCACCAATGATGTCTGCTGCCCCACTGAAGGCGAACAGCCCGCAAATACCCACATACCCTCATCGTACATTTTTTTTGTATTCAGGCTTTAGAGTTGTATTTCCTGACTCCTCTTAGCACCACACACAGGGCACTCCAAAACAAAAATCCATACTATTGATCGGACAGTGTCACCACAATTATTCTTTTGAAACGGCCATTGAAAACAAATTACATCTGCACTGCGTTTTCATCCAATTGCTCTGAGTGAGCAATGCTCACTCCCCTTACCTTGCTGCCCTCACCTGACAAACACCTGCCCCTCCTATAGCGCTAGGTGGCTAACAATGGTGCCGGAGTGTGTCCGAAGGGGCAGTTAAGGATAAAGCTACTTAGGAAAATGAAAACCTAAATTAGCAACATACCAGAGAGAGGACCTACAAAACACAACAACAGTGTAAACTTAATATTTGTTTCCTTTGAGGGGGGCAGTGATTAAGAAAGGGTCTATTGTGTGTATTTCAGCATATGTTTGTGTTACAGGGTACAATGGCAGTAATTACCTGGCTGGTTTCCTCTTTCTCCTATTAGAAAATATATCAGTGTTGTATCAAACAACCAGAGAGGTCTAATGAAATTTATCCTTTGCACCAATTCCTCTTATGTTTCTTTGTTACCTTTGTATAATGAAGAATCTCTATAATAAATAGAGAAAGAGTATATGGGTGATTGTGTGCATATACAAGTACATTTAATCAGGTCTGTTTGTTATACCTAACTCTTATAGAAGATTGCATGTGTTTTTATAACTTGATTACATTTCTTTTTGTTTAAATATAAATGACAATTAAATGTCCCAGTTGACATTCAGCCCCAACAGAAGGTGTAATTGTAACCTGTACAGATCTGGTTGCAATATACAAAGATGAGTATATTGCAGTGTTGATGCGTGTTTTTAAGATTTATCAAATCACTTCTCTTTCTTATCAATTTCTTTGAATTATTCTAATGGAAATACAATACACAAACATGCAACCTTTAACAAAATGTTCTTCTGAGATTCATTTACACTTGTGCTTACACTAGTGTGTACAAGTATGTACAATAAACAAATAAACAGAACGAGGGGAACCCCAGTGGAAAAGACTGAAAATTAAAGAATTAAACAAATGTTCTACACTCACAACATAAGTGTTAGAACAAAGTAAAACTACAGCCAGAAAAAAACAGCCATATTGTGGTTTGTGAGTGCTTCCTCTCACACTTGTCACAAAAATTGAAACCATTGGTGAGCGCTTAAAAATATCAGCATGTGGTACAGTTAAAGAAAAAGCACTTCAGGGCCTGAGGCTCTTACTGTCCTGTACCCGCTCATCCTCTGTAACTGTTTGAATAGAGCTGCAGTATAGCTCAGTCTTGGAAACACAGACATACAGGACTAAAAGTAATGGCTATGTGCCATGTTTAGTATAGAATTAATTCTGACCTGCCCTGGTCGGCCTTAGCATTTGAGTATTTGAGGTTGGAGGTAGAATCCTTTTAAGCTTTGACCACACTAGTCACTGCATCTGCCCTCCCGCAAAAGGGAAACGCCAACTTTGGAGTATTAAGAAAACCAATAGCCTTGTCGACATGAACATGGGAATCTAACCCCCACAGTATTCTTATATGAGGCATTGATTTTTCTGTCTGGGCGCAGTGCTAAAGCCATTCATTCACTATGGGCAGCAAGACTTGCCAGGCCTGGATGAATTTTCAACCTCTCGCCCTTCTTAACTAGGGGTTGAAAAGGGCTAGGGCTTGAAATTTAAGCTCATATACACACATTCACGCACACACGCCTCTCAGACATGATTGGTGTTAGGCTTGTTTCACAGGGACGCGAGGTGAAGGATGAGGTAACATCTCAGACTCTTTGAAATAGCTTGACCTCCCTGACCAAAGGGTCAAGGGGTTCCTCATCCTCACCACAGGCTCTGTGGCTTGCACTTTACCTAAAATTGGTTGTGCTTACAAAATGAATTCAATAAGTGCCTTAAATTATTTTTCATCCATTTAGAAGATCTTCCTGTCTCTCTCCAGCTGTGTTTTGATTTGTAGGACATGGTCGTTCATTTCACTTGACAAAATGTATCCAGCCTAGCAAAATCACTTGACAAAAATTAATGTAGTTTTGATGATTAAAATAACATAAAATTAGTTAAATAAATGACGAATAGTCACTATCAGTCACTTTTTCACATTTTAAAATAACAGAACAGTAAACTTATCAAAACTATAAAATAACACAGATGGAATTATGGGATTATGTGTAAAGACAAATCTGTTTAATTTATAAACCATCTTCGAAAAACAGCCATCCTTATAACAAGCGTTATACAAGTAAAATAAAGAAATTGTAATTCATTTAAATCTGTTTTTGCCTACAAAACTAATTTTAAACATTTAAGTACATGCCTTTTTAAGAACATTTCAGTGATGTGACCTTTTGACTGGTAGTGTATAAATGCGTATCAGTTTGGGAATCTATGACTGTAGCTGTGTTTAACATGAAAATTAATGTAATTTGGTTCATTTGTATGCACAACTGTACTCATTACTGCTATGTGAAATGTACTCTCTCTCTCTCTCTCCATCAATTATTCCCCATAAAATTCAAATCTGGTAATTCTGCTAAACGTGTGCTTACTGTAAGCTGGACATTAAGTGTGCAAAAGCACCATGAGAATGAATGACTGATTTTAGCTGACTAATGAAACATATTCCACTTAAAACACATCAACAAGATCAGAGTGTGGTGGTAAAACATGCACAGTGCTTGCAGCTTTCTAAAGCACTGAGCAGGGAAGGCTGTTGAATTTAATTGCGTGAATTGTTAACATTCGTCTTCGCTATTCAAGGCCAAACCCTCTTGTTTTAATAACAGAGCTGAAGTAGTTAATATCTCTTGATAAATAATGCATGGATCGGCTGTAACAGCCTTCCTTAGTCTCTCTCACCAGCCTAAACAACATGGATCGGCATAATGCAGAGTCGGGTTTGCTTGCATTAAAAAGATTTGGAGTGAAAGGCGCGCACCAAGGCCTTAGGCCACCTATTTGAATACTAAGCTCCTTTCAATCACATCAAATGCTTCTAATTCATTTATTCAGATAAAAGGCCCGTAAACTCATACTTATAAGGACTGAAAATATTTTTTGTCTCATCCATACTCATGCACTCGTTTCAATTTCTATGGGGTACTGCAAACAGACACACAGTTCTGTTCATAGAAAATGAGAAAGACGGGTGACATTATCAACACAAGTGTGAGGCTTGTATTCTAGAATTTGTCGTGAATACATTTAGTTAAACTGCATCAGGAGCATCTGACTAGAGCTTAATGTATTTATTTCTCTTATTAGGTTTGAAAATGAGAGGTGAAAACAGGCATGAGGGACTTGAGAGCGAACAGACAGGATTTATATAAACTGAGCAATAACTTATTCAAAGCTTGATTAGCCAAGCTCACAAAGAGAATTTAAGAAAATGTGTATAATTATTTGACTGTCATCCACAAGCCTTTGTAATTGACAAGATTTGTATAAGATATGATGCAATAAGAGAATATATTAAATATAATAAATAAATAAAATAACAACCCAGGTTGATTACCAAAAGAACATTAGAAGGAGGCATGATATTAGAACAACACAATTATAGTGCTTTCCTAAGGACATGCTGCTAGCGTTTCTGATGCATTAGCGAGTCTTGGCTAATGAAGAATAAAAGAATTTGGGTGCAGCAGATTTTCAAAGTGGCAGTTGTATTCAGCATCATTAAAAATGTATTTAAGTTCTCTCTCCACATGCAAGTGTTTGGTCACACAGATGTATTGTTGAACTGAGAAGAAAAAATGTCAGTGTTCAGTTTCCCCGTTTTATTTCTTGCTTTATTCACTCTGCATCTCTCTGGCTCTATTTCTCCAAGCTCTCTCCATCTTCACCTCTTCCTCCCTGTTTCTCTTGTACTGTTCTYTTGCCATGAGCTCTGCAGCTGAAAGATGTTCCCATTACAGAGTGACAGCTTGACACACAATGACCTGTCAGCACATTCATCGCTCAGTGTTTTATTTTAGCTGAAAGCCAAAAGTGAGACAAAAATAAGCAAGTTGTTTTAAGGCCCTGGAATTAGATTTTTTAAGCAGTGAGCCCAAACTTGCACGTGCCTGAAAATCTACAGATACTGTGTTACAGATACACCATTACATCAATGTAATATGCCAGAGTAACATTTCTGCTGTCACAGGGTAGATTTGTGTGTGTGCAGGTGCTTTTTAAAAAAATCCTAAAACTTCTCCTGCGCCTTCCTGTTTGTTTGTATTTATCCAAGACAGTTTATTAGACCAAGCAAGACCTTTGATCAACCCAAACATAAATTTTAGCACAATCTAGACCTAGACTAGAAACAACACTTAACAACCTTATTATGATTAATATTAATAATCCTATAGATAAGACTGATCACAGTGTTGAGCCCCTAAGTTTCCCCTTAACTGGCCTTTGTATCAATTCAGTGTCAAAACATTGCATGTTAATATACTGTACACATGTTGCAGTACAAACATGTATCTTTGGAATTTGTATATGTTAAATCTAAATTTAGAATCTTAAAACTTTTGCCATCTGTCTAACAGTGTCTCAGGTTGATTGTACTATCGATAACATGATCAAAATTGAGCACTAAATCCAGTATTCTGCTGGTCAAAAGGATACCACTACCTAAAGCCTAACTTTACGAAAATGTATGTGAAAATCGGAATATTTACACTAAATGTAAACCGAATAATAAATGAATTTAATTTGCTAAGTGCAGATAAATTCTAACCAAGTTGCCACATCAAAGCATAGTTTAAGAATGGTCAAACTTTACATCCTGCATAAAAAAGGCATCTGCATTATAGGTTTTGCACAAAGTTTAACTAAAATTATTAACAGATCAAAAATTAGAAGTAAAACATGGAAAACTAAAAAAAAATTTTTTTTTAGTAATTTTCTAGAGTCATTTCACCACCTGGGGACAGTTCATGTACCATGGTATAAAACCATTATTAGATTAAAGAGAAACATTTTTGTCATATCACAGATGTGATTTTAATCTACCATCTGCTAAAACAGGCTTCACTTCATAAGTATTTTGAATTTAATAACCTAAATGCTTTTTCATCCATCTAGAGGTTTTTCTTTAATTGTTCCATTTACTTCAAGTGCTTATTTACATACAAGTTATAGGTCATTTTGACCTGGTAGTGTACTCTCTATAGCACCCACAAATTAAGGGGCGTCCTTAACAGCTTAAAATGTGTGATTTCTATGCCACTATTGGCAAACAGAATTACAAAAATAATAATTGTTTTAAACAGTAAAAAGTTTTGCCCCCACTTCACATGATTGGCTACAACAATGTTGTTTTCGCTTCATTGTTTTCCTCACCTTGTAAGTCGCATTGGATAAAAGTGTCTGCTAAATGCCTAATTGTAAATGTAAATCTCCATCCCAGCCTGGGCCCTAAAGCAACCAGACTGCAATTCCATTTGGTGTTACTAGTGGTGCAGAATGTATACATTTTACCTTTAACCTTGCATGTTCCAGTACCTAAGTTGTTCTAAGAGCAAGGGTCATCACCCTCAAAATGATGAACACGTGTAGACAGTATATTATTTGTGATAAGGGCCCTTTCTCTCACATGGGTTCAGGTGGCCTATGCTCCCAAGTCCTCATGCAGTTTATTGAGTCCCATGGTGTGTTGATACACTGCTGGTGTTTGGTCATCAGTCAACACCCACACTGTGTCCACCGAGCATCTGTGTCTCATCCCTAGCTGAACACGCTGTGCCTCCACCCACAGTGTATAGTTTAACTTTTTACACATACAACATATACTTCATATAAATGAAACCTCACAGATACAGTAAAACATTTCAGAATTAATTATAAAGTGTTATATTGTAGCATTATATTACCATATTTATCAAAGGACCCCATGCAGTACGCATCAGAATGGTGTGATGTATCTTTGTGTTCTTAAGGTGAATATCCCAAGGAAGAGCCTATCTGAATTGTGCATTGGCCAGTATGTTTGAAAAAATAAATGTAGCCATAGAGCTCAGTTGCTCAGTTGTATGCTAATGGACCCTATCAATGCAAATGAAAGTAAACTGAGTGTATACATATACATGCTTAATAGAGATCATTCACTGTCCTGTGATAATGCTCATTTATATAAACATTACTGAAGGTTCATATCATGTTGGTATATATCGCTTCCTCTATCCCAGAAGTCCATTAAGAACGTGTTTGCTACGGTTTTGGAATACATTATGAGTTAGCCTCGGTTTTGTTTTGATAAAAACAAATGTTTAGGTATGTTTGAGTCCAGCGTCACCAAATCCATGTGATGAAATACTAATATGAATATGTTATTAATACAGGGAACACTGTGGTTTGCCATCGTTGATCCCTCAGCCTGTGTTTCCCATCAGGCCTACATGAGAGAAACATACAAGCTGTGATTGAAAGCCCCTGTCAGTCAAGCCATTCCTCTGCACCCTGGAGTTGTGTGTGAGAAATGCCAATTGCATGACTGAATCGTGCAGAAGGATTTTATCTGGCCAGCTATAGAAAGATAACAGAGGCTAATTCATGTGCAGCCCTGTGGTCTGTTTTCCATTCTCCATGTATCTTGGATTGAAAAAAAACAACAACCTCAGAGTCAGTATATCAGGTAAATTCATTTCTGTCATTTATGTTCATCCTTCTAACATTTACATTCACACAGTACACTCACAAATAGACCATGTCCTTATTCTGATAACAAAAACCAAAACTACATACAAAATATTACTATTAAATAAATACATAAATAACAACAATACATACATTTAAATATTAAAACAAATACACACACACACACGTGTATATATATATATTTTTTTCTCTTTTTACTACTTTCCTGGCAGCAGAACCTTTTCCACTCCCCTGTATGCATCAGCAAACACGCTGATACATCTTAAAGGTCATGTTCTTTTCACGTTGACAGGGTTTTCTGAAACTTTGACGAGATGGTCCCTCTGTAGAAGCGCTCCTTCTGTCCACATGCTATAAAGGAATTAAGCTTCCTATCAAACCTTTGTCAGCTCACTCGTGTGCAGTGATTTGAAAAGCACGTAACTGAATGTAAGGACTGGAACTGCAACCCAACATCTTAAATAGACACTGCAAATTAAAACAGTACAGTCACAGAGAAAAAGGTACAGTGCTAAAGTTTTTGTAATGACCCCATTTAGAGATCACCAAACTCATACACAGCTTTCCCAGACGTTCATGGATCTCATGCAGTCAGCAATTTAAATGTCTCTTCAAAGTATAATTAACAGATGACATATGATAGTATACCAGCAGCACAATATTGCAACCGACTGGAAATCTCTGAGCTCCTTAAAAAGCTTTGAAATTTTACTTAAACACTTAACAGTGAGTTCTGGTGCACTGGCCAATCACACAACTGGGTCAGACACTCCAAGCTTTACTGCAAAACATGGCTAACATTACATTATACATCAGCATCCCAACTTTCACATAATACTTCTTCAACAATTTCTAATTTTAACTTAACTATTCAGATGACCAACTGCTCACATATTTTGAAACCTTTGAAAAGACGGGTTGAATTGAAATGTTGGTTGTTGCACAAAACTCTCTGCTCGGTCTCACAGTGTGAAATCAGTACCAGAAAACAGGGACTACACAGACGTCATCTACCCATCTGCATTTAATCTTACACCGCATAATAAACAATTACACTTTGAGAGTAATCTTAATTCAAAGTGAAACAAATGACCCTTCTGAACCCACCTTGTTTAATTTAAGCTCAGCGATAATCATGAAAAGCATTTCCTTTAATTCAATGAAAAGTGACAATTGGTGCTTTGTAAAATGCAATGCAGCAGTGAGGGAATTCTAACTGCATTGCCATGATTGCATTGCGGTCAGCTTTTGCGAAGATTTAGCTTAACAAATCTATATGTATCTATAAGTTTTTATATGCTACAGTATATTCTATAACTCAAACCTGTGGTATCAATGTGCCACGCACAGTATCGCAGAGACCTGTTTATGTATCTGTCTGTATTTACCCATGTGTTTGTGGGTGTGTATATGTGTACTGGTGTGGGTGGTTAAAGGTTTGTTTTAAAAGGCACGTGTAATCGCAGTAAAAAATGGCCCTAAGAGACTCTGACATGTTGATGCCTGATGCACAAAGGTCACTGATTCCAGGCCCTCAGCTTTCTCTTAACAATTCGTCTGGATTTTGGCATTTGGTGAGCACACACAAGACAGCTTCCCGACAAGTCGACCTTGACAGCGTATTGGATAAATAAACCTTCAATTTAGCCTTTCTCCTCCCATCTCATGCAGCCCGGCAGCACGTCCCACCGGGAGACTTCACCTATCCATATTGTTCAGCTCGAGCCTTCTCTCCACGAACCTAGTATGTCTGCTCAGCCTGCCCTTACTCCAGTGACAAACACTGTCTAGCGCACACACTAACACTAAGGTTTATTCCTCTCCTGCAGCAGTCAAAGTAAATCCTGCTCTCTGCAACAATTTATTGCCAATACTGTCTTTCGCGCTGTCCGTCCCGGGCTCTTCAGTGTTTCTGCATGACGTGCACACATGGGAGTTCGACAACCTCCCTCCACTTTCTCATGAGACAGCAATGCTAGGGGCATCATTCCATAATGTTTGTGACATGACATTTAATGACACTGTCCAAAGTGATCCACAGCCTCCAGACAGGTAATGCACCGGTGGAGAAGCGCAGATAAGCATGGCTGCGCTGCTGCGTGCTAGTGGGGCTGGAGCGACAGTGGCAATGCTATATCTCTCATAGACCCTGTCGACAGATACCAGGTGACATATGCGTTGCTATTCTCAACCACACCATGTACCATAGTTAAAGTAAATAAACCATTTGCAGATGGAAAGAACCATTAATGGAGAGTGAGAACTCATAAGTGTGTAAGAAGAGGGGCAGAGAGTGAGATAAATGCAGGATGATAGGAATAAATGAATGAATGAATAAAAAAAGAACAAAATACTACATACATAATATGTACATAATAAGAATAAAGAAAGCATGCCAGAAAGAAATATACACCTCATGGTTTGATTGTTAATCATAGACTGTTTGCAAAGGGAATCAGTTCACATTGAAGAGAACTTGATCCATTCTGAAGCTAAAGCATGCCAGCTGAAATGAGAGACAGAAACAGACGGTCAGATATAAGGCACACAATGCAACGTGATGGACAAAGGCAAAACTAGCTGGAGGTTTTGATCACTTGCTCTTGTCATTCTTTAACCACAGCAAGAGAAGAATTGGGAGGGCAAAGAGAGCGGGGGTAAAGAGAATAAAAGTAAAATGAAAGAGTGAGATGCATAACTCAATAAAACTGTGAAAGACAAGAGTACAGAACCAGTCTGATACCACTTTCTCCCTTTATTCCAACTCTCTCTCAGTCTCTCTCTGAAGCCTTAACATGCTTCTCAGATTACAGACTGGATGAGAAAGGAAAGCAGTGATACTGCAGTTCTACAATGGAACACTGAAGGATTATTGATCTTTCTATAATCCTAACTAAAGGTTTTAACATTTCTGACACAGAACTAGGAATGATACATCACCTCATTTTAAAGTTTATGTTACGTGGTAGGGATGCTTTAGATCTCATCTAGTTCTACGATTAGACAATGCTTTGAGATTTTTGTGTTTACCTGCGGATTATGTGACCAGTGGAAACAACAGAAGAAAAATTACTCTGTCCACAAAATGCATCCTAGTTATGTCTTATTTGTTTGTATGGTAACCTGTAATGGACACATATTTGGAAATAAAAGAAAATGGCTTTAAACAAAGATGCAATGTTACAGTTAACTTGAGTCAAAGTTTGAAAGCTAACGTTCAGCTAAATGTTTTATTGTCCCTTCCAAATTAAAAATATTTTACAATTTAAAATGTAATGAACAGGCATATATACCTGTAAACAATAATGAATATTTTAATGGCTTTGCAATAAGCATCACAACAAAGTATAGGTTAATGTGGGACTATTGTATAATAATACTGCATACTATTATAAGACCGGTGTAAAGCACTTATTTTTTTATGATACAGGTGGTCCCTGCTTCACCTGTTTATTGTAAAAGCACAATGTAGCAACTATTAAAGAACCCACCGTTAACATCAAGGTCATGCAACCTGCTAATTAAGTTTCTGAAACAGATTGATTGACTAATTAAGAAGAAAACAGACAGAAGCAAACATGATGAGATAATGAATGCTCTCAGAAGACTGCAGACTGTGTGCTGTCTGACTACAGGTAATGGCTGTCATAGTAGATTAAATTCAGGCCTGAGACTCTCATTCTGCCAACAGCATATGGTCATGCGACAGTACTGGGCCCTGGTGATGTTCTGTAAACTTCCTCTTTATTCAATATATAACATATATCAGAGACAGTGGCTGAAGTGAAGCTTAATATCAGAGGCATTCATAAGAGTGTGTTGACAGTGACCACTTGTAAATTAATGTAAAAGGTTAATGACTTTGGGTGAGACTATGACCTTTTTGCAAAAAAAAAAAAACTTTTTAGATGATGAACTATGCAGACACTCATATTTAAACACACAGGCTACTGGTGTGTTGGGACATAGAGGAGGGCTCAAGTTGGATCTCAGACAGCTCGAATGATACTCTCGGCCGTTAATGTGGCACCTGGCTCTCCCTGACAGTGATAATGACTGTGTTTGCATAAACCTCTGTCACTCACAGCAAAATACACCCAGCCTTCATCATATAATTAAACCCTGTCTACTGTATCTAACTGCTAACATCTTCCTTTCCTCTGTACCTTAGCTTTGATTTAGCTGCTGCATTCCTGCAGGTATATTTTCCCCACTATCTTTCATTTCTTTTTATTTAATCTTTGACTGAAGTACTACTTTGCTTTTTGAGTTGATATGTGGGAATTAAGTGGTCTCAAAGAGAGAGAGAAAGCAGAGGAAGAGTGAGAGGCTGGCCGACTGAAAGGAAAGTGAATCAATTTCTTCTTAATTTAATGTTGAATGCCTTAGATTTGTATATAAGAATTGTGGATCTGACAGTGTTTATGTGCATGTTTAAGAAAGAGATAGAGAAAGAAAGTGTGTGTGAGAGAGAAAGACAACAGGTGTGTATCTCTCACTTGTCATAAAGGCCCTGAGGGCTGCCTGGGGTGCCTGTTCTTACACACCTTCCAACATCAGGAAAGAGTGGAGACATGCTAGTACTTTAGCCTGCAGCAACACACACACTAAGATATTTTTATGAAGCATTCTCGTGCATATAAACAAGCTCACACCTTCCCTCCTCCTACTTTAATACACTCAGCTCTTTACAGCACTATGTACTTTAATGGATTAAAGTGCAAACACACACCTTATTTCTCTCTCTCGTTATACCATTCTGCCAGTATCATAGCAGGGGGCATTCAGAATTTGGTTCTGATTTTATGTGCATGGCATAAATAAATACATAAAGATGGCTTAGTAATGCTTACAGCAAGACCAAAGCCCCACAAATCACCTGCAGCGCCAGCCTGTGCCATCACTAACGCACCCCGCACTTTACAACACAATTACCCACTGCCTGACACAAATGAGCTGGGCCCAGCAACTTGCAGCAAGCTAATTACAGCCCAGCATGGCCCGCCTCTCATTAAAACAATGACAGCCTTTTGTGCCAATGCCACCACCAACAAACAGCTACTCCCCACTGATACGATATGGATCTCATCTTCTGATCTTCAATCAGAACTGAAATCAGACATTTCAAGACTCATTTTCCAGACGCATGCATTTTAAAGCTAAATTATGTCATTCTAATCGTATTCTGTGTATGTATAAACAAGTAAAGAAAGATAAGGAAAGCCACAGTACATGTGTCACGGTGGCGGCTCCTGTTCCATCTCCCCCGTGCCACCAGAGGGAACCCTCACCTGAATTCTAACCCGTTTTCATTTGAACGTCATTTCCCATAATGCCGCATACCTGGGACTGATTACCTCCAGGTCTGCACATGATCCCAATTACCACACCCTTATTAAGCCAGTCTCGGTCAGCTACTCTTTGCTAAGTCTTAATTTGCCCCAGCTATCATTACGTTTACATTTAGCAGACGCCTTTATCCAAAGCGACTTATAAATGAGGAAGCAATTTCAACAACTATAAGAGCAACAATGAAAAAGTGCTATAAACAGATCTCAGGTATTCCAACAATCATTTCTGTGCGATCTTCCCTGTATTCTGGTTTTATTCTGTGTTTGATCTTGGACTGTTATCGTTTCTGCCTGTTTACTGCCTGCCCTGATCTTTGAATTGTCTTTATCACCTGTGACTGTTTTCTGCCTGCCCTGACCATTGCCTGTATTACGATTCTGTCTTGCTAAGTCTCCATTGTGTTTGTTTGCCGGTGATCAATCTCTGCTTGTTGATTACTCTTAGGGTGTACTCACACTAGGCAATTCGAACCGTGCCCGAGTGCGTTTGACCACCAAAGCGCGGTTCGTTTGACTAGTGTGAGTGCTCCGAACCGTGCCCGGGCGTGGCTCGTTTAGCCGTCCCTGGCCTGCTTGGAAGAGGTGGGCCAGAGCACTGTTCAGTTGGACTCGGGCGCGGTTCGCATGTAGTGTGAGCGCTAACCGTGCTAGAGCACGGAACAGGACGCGTGACGTCACGTTTTGCGACGATTCGGTAAAACTTTTCGTGCCACAAAGGCGGTAGATCTGTTTAACAACAGGCTGTGAAAGGGCTGTGGACCACCGCGGACCAAACGACTCAAAATTATCCAAAAAGTAAAAAGAGCGATAGACTCCATTGCGTTCAGCGAGAGCGCCGCTTCTCCTGTTTATCCCGAAACCGTCGCACCATAATGAAGTAGGCGTGCTCGTAAGCGTGACGTAAGCGTGCTCCGGCACGAATGCTGAAACCCTATGTGAGTGCAGGCCAGAGGGGGAGTGGGGACAATCGTACTCGGGCCCGGTTCACAGCAACCGTGCCTAGTGTGAGTACACCCTTAATAAACTGCTGCAAATGGATCCTAACACTTCTGACTCTGCATTACAGTATGCACATGTTATTTGGAAATACTGAGACAGTTTTACAAGGTCACAAACAGTGTAATTCAAGCTGTGTTTACCTGCCACCAAACCACCAAACACCACAAAAGAAAAAAAAATCTAACCTAAAGAATCATTTTGAGCAAATCGTTCTCAATATTATCAATATTTGCTAATTCACACTGCCTTTAAGTGCCCCTGATGACCTCTGAGTATTCTTTAGTGGTAGAATAAACTACTATAATGATTGCTTACCTGTAGTGCAATACTTTTTAAAAGTAACCCTACCAAACCTGTGCACAACAGTACAGAACACAAAGACAATGTCGTTGGTGGGCTGTTACGGAATTGCAAACACGGTTGCATTAAAGGGCAAATGCAAGAGATAACACATGCTACTCAATAATCTGAGGGGCAGTGCTGCAGGACATCATTCTATTAAGCCTTAGGGAGAATTTCACGTTAGTGAGCAAGGCTCTAAACTTTAATTTCCTAACATTAACAATGCCAGGGACTTCAATCAGAGAACTATCTACTAGATGTTCCACAAGTGTTAAGACAGAGCAGGTAACACTGAAGAAAAGGTGACAAAAAACAATAACAGCCCCTTACATCCTTTATTGGCAGAATTAAATGGGATATGCAATGATAGCAGATATTCCAAGCCCTAATTACTGCATGTTTACAGTGCACTGCCTCTACCTGTACGCTTATGCCCTGTTTCATGAACCTGAGAATTTAACAGAGAGCATAGCACAAGAGACAGAGGAATTATAAACATATCAGAAAAGTTACTTTTTCATGAGCAAAAGGCAGAGAAGAGAGCAACACGATTCCATGACTAATTCAATGTTTCGCTGCTGGGTGTTCATGAGGGGGTCTTACAAATCTGGAGAGACACTTTCTATTCAGCAGCACAGGGCTGGACCTTTGCCATCTTGCTCCAAAGCAATTAGCATTAATTCAATTAATACAATTGGTTTTCTATATTTAATTACAGTTGTTCCTTACGTGGGTGTTTTGCGTTTTGAAATTTAACATTTTTACTGATGTAAAGCTAAAGAAGAAATACACCACAAATTTTATTTTACAATAGTTTATGAAACATGTAACTGAAACACGCAAATAGACATGTCTTTTAAACTCGTGTTAATGAGTTTAAATGAACAAGCATTTTAAATACTTATAAAGTGAATTACTACTTGTTTTTTTTTACTTTTGAAATTATACTATTAGAATGGAATAATTGCACTTTTACAATCCAAAAGGTCAAATCAGTTCAATTCAATTTTAAATCAGTCAAATAAATGTTTAATTTAAAGTATATACATATTTAGTACATATTTGGCTGATCCTTATTGCATAAATCTTTCCAAAAAATCTTTCCATATTTTGTAATGTCTTACAGAACTAACAAATCAAATCAAGTTCACTTTTCTATTTAAAGCTATCAATGAAATGTGAAACTGTAACTGGTCCCAATGGTCACTGGCCTGTAAAAAACACTTTGGTGGAATCTTGGGAGTTTTTTATTTATAAGAACAAATTTTACGATTTAGGTTTCAATTTAACATCTTGGGTGTCTTAAAAAAACTTTTTTAGATATTTTATTAGTCAATTTAAAAATGTATTAAAAAAATTTTCAAGTACAATTAAATGCAGAAACCTTTTATTTTTCTTAAGTATATTTAAAATGTTGACAATTGTTCTTACTTAAATATAATTTTCTGGTACTTTTTATGCCACACTGAACAAGCTCCTGTCAAACACACCTACTGTCAGTCTCAAGCACAACCTGCAAGGACAGCAGAGCTTGTTTTCCTTTTTTCATGTTAAAGGCAGGTTCAGGGAGAAGGAAAAGGTCAAATACTTTCACATTTGACTTTGTGTTTGTGTCATACATTTTACTGCAATTTGTCTCTTCTTGGCATCTATAGCAGGTAGGACAGAAAATGAAGAGCATCTACAACAGGACCAGTTTCTTAATCGAGTCTTCAGCATGATAATAAAAGCCTCTTTTGAACAGAGAAAAAGACAAAAAATATTTCACTTGACTACCCCCTCCTTTGTCTATAAAGGTTTATTAAAGTGTTATTTTATGTCACTACTGACAGATATACGCTGTGCCTTAAACAATATGAACTATGTTTTAAGATATAAATTGCTTATACTGCAGGATTTTATGTTGTGACACTTCAATAATCTGTGCTTTTATAGAACTTTGTCACATTTTCTCCAGTGCCAGCAAATGTGGCAACTGATTGTCATAAAACATCATAAAACATCTAGGATCAGAGATGACAGAGTGGAATGCAGTTAACCAGCACAAATATGACTTTTACACATGCTGTACACACTCCACACAATTTGTCTTTGCGTTAGAATCCTTAACAAAACATGTTGATAAAAAAGCTTAATAAAATATTTTAAAAATATTTAAAAAAAAGAGGCAAAAGAAATGTCTAAAAGTAGGCTATGTTGTGTGGTCTTCCTGGAGTCCTGGACTAGAGGGTCGATGTTCTCAGAACACACTCGTGATATGACATGGGCAATGCGATTAGTCATGGGTTAAATTGGTAAAAACACATGGTGAAAGCTGCATGATCACACTGTCACAGGGTTATCCATGAATCAAACGCCAATGTGGTCATGAGCAGCACTGGATAAACAAACAAAATTAATGTTTTACAATATTGTGTTAATTGCGTGACTATTAGATTTTTATGGAAAGTTTTTTTATTATTTGTTTTTTTCTCACAGTCAACAGACTGGGTACTTTCTCCCCCAGACTTGAACTGCTTTGCTAGGGTTGCAGGCGTTTTTTTTACAAAGTGTTTTTTCTTTGGATATGGACAGGTGCTTATCCATTAACATAGTTTGCTGTAATGACTTATATGCTAAGCCACAAAAACATTGTCATGACAACAGCAAAGTTCACAGAGGCTGCGCTTGTGATCTCCAGGACAGAGAACTCCTCTGCTCTTCTTTGGCAAATTCTGCTGTTTTGTCTGCTACAACTAATGAAAACAACTGAATTACACAGAAAAGGCAGTATTTTAAATTTTTAAAAACATAAAATTGAAAAAAACTTTGTTTTGCTCTTAATGTCATAGTTAACCACAAACTTTAGAATACTCTTGTTATACTATACAACTGTTATACAACATGGGAAATGGAGAGGTTTCTGATCGCATTTGCATTTTAATAAATTGCATATTATGGCTAAAATTTACACTTTGCCCTTTATCTAAAATAGGTGTTAGATTATGTAACATGTTACTTGTAACATGTTTAATCCAACACTAGCCATCAGTAACATTCTGTCTAGTGGAAGAGAGGACAGACTGCATGCCAGTCTAAAATTAATGTGTCTTACTCATAAATCAGAATAACTAGAGAAATATAAACAGCTCACCCCTGACAGACACTCCCTCATTACTCTTTCTCTCACTAACTATCTCTTCTCTGCATTCACACACGCAAACATGTTCTCAAACATGTTCTCAATCACAGATGAGAGGAATCTCATCTGTGATTGAGAACTTCCTGTCTCCACAAACACCACTCCCATCTCATGAATATTCAATTGCATGCTATACACCTTTACAACCCTTGTGCAAACATCAAAAATACCACAGAGGCACCCTGTCCTTTTCCACCCAGCACCTGATCATAAAGAGCAAATCAGTCTGCTAAAAATCCCAGAATGCCACAGAGTCTGTGGCCCTGCTCCACTGAGGTTGTGTCTCATAGCAACCCAGTCTGTTTCCCTTCAAACAAGAACCCGCAGACAGACTGCTGTTGTTTTGCTCCACTCTGTCATTACTTCTCATTGACTAAATGATGGATATAGCAGCCCAGCATGACAGCACCAGTGATGGGTTCCAAAGCCTCCAGGGGAAGGTGGATTACCCATGCCCAGGGAAGAGCACTGTAGGCTGGATGATGGCAGAGGAGCTGTGCATCTGGAGACTGACAGGTGGTGGGTGTACATAAGGCAAGAGGTGGTGATGAGACTGGCATTCAAATGCAAACATATGTTCATACACAATATCAAACACACTCACGTACACACTTCCCCCTTTTATTAAACAACATGATGTGGTAGCAAAGTAAAAAGGGGCGACACACTATAGTTTGTTGTGACATCCTCTCTGTATGACTTCAGTTCTTCCTTTCAAACTGTGCCAAACTTTTGAAGAGACCCTCTCCCTCTTTTTCTCCCTCCATCAGTTTATAAATTCCCCCACCCCTGCACACGGCTCCACAGATCGCGGCACATCCCTTTCTCACTGACAGGCAAATCAAACCAATGTGAGTGATAGAGAGCAGAGCACAGTGTGTGTGTGAGAGAGAGAGTGAGTGAGTGTATGAAGGATAACAATCAAAAGAATGAGAGAGTACAGGTGTTTGGGTTTACGAGACAAGAGTAGTTGCCTGGGTCTTTGACAGCTGTTGATGTTATCACAGACACTTGTTGGCGGCGAGATTGAAATGCAGCTGGGCTGGGGGAGGGGGAATGAAGGAGAGACAGAAGGACAGAGTGAGAAAAAGAGTGAGAAGCTAGAAGTTAGGAGAGGGGGAGTGCTGGGCCCCTGCTTTGAAACCTTTCTGCGCAAGATAACATTTGGCTGAACTTTCGGATGTGAACCTCTGTCCTGACTCCTATGCAATGTGATGTCCCATGCAATCTTAGAGAGAGAGAGAGAGAAGTATAAAGACAAGTAAAAAAAAAATGACTGGAGTGTTTCAGATCTATTAGGAGTGAGGGTGGTGAGGGTATTCTAGGTATTGGTCTAGAAGGGTCGTGGGTAAGTGTCTCACAAAGCTGACAGGATTCAAGTTAATCAGGAAGAAATGTATTTAGCTGAGCAACTATTCTCCAGACTACTACCACACGCTCAAACAGAGGTGGCTGGGCAAACAATGAATGGAAGAAAAACAAGTGTAATACAGTTAAACTAGACATGCCATTAGTGTCAATCTCACCAGATCCATATAAATCCCTCCTGTTCTTCTGATTCATTCTGACATATGATCAGGCCACAACAACACAGACATAATGTGCAACTATGGAAAGAAAGTGCAGTGGCCTCATGTGACAGGTCAAGGTCTGCCATTTTGCAGCAGTGCATTTCAGAGTTGATCTGACAGTTACTGTCTTATAATTGATGATTTGTAGCAGTACTGAGTGTTAACTGATATGTGGTGGATTGGAGTCTTGGACAACAGACAGGTTGTCCTATTCAGTTTTATCATTTACTTATGACCATACATCATGCATAATGACATGAATATATTTTAACTAAAAATGTAAAAATTAATTCAATAAAAATTAATTTAAAAATATTGTATTGATAAATATTGTAAAAATACATAAAAATATTGTTCTTTACTCCACTTTTTCAGACTTGAATACAAGTTTTTACTTTGCCTGTTCATCATTAAACTGCAGCTTCTCTGTTACACTTTAAAATAATTAAAGTGTCATTATGAAAAATGACATGGCAACATTAAAAGGCCTCACAATATGAATTTTTACAGAACTACAATCTTTGGTACAGAGAGTGTTCATGTTATGGGTTCAGGCCTAAAATCCTAAATTGCCCTCTCATTCCTAAGGCAGCCACAAAGAAAATGTACACGAAACCAGGATACAAGTCAGCCAAATGGAATCACAGGCACTGAAATCACAGGAATTCCCTCTAAAACTAGTTTAATTTTCTTTAGAGACCAAAAATAAAGCCTGGCAGGGATTAGACAAAACTGGAAGGGATGTATATGCAATTATTATTCTCCATTGACACAAAATGTTAATTTGCTCTGTGCAGTCAGTCACCATGGATAATCTACATGGTAATGAATCACACCCCATATAAAATACCAGGGAAAATGTGAGAAAAATCTATAGAAAGGACAGAAATCTTAAGAAATCTTGGAAAAAAAAGTCCCAGTCTTACTCTCACTCTGTTTTCTTGCACAAAAAATTAATTTCTACCAGGTGCTAGTTATTGTTTACTGAGCATGGTGAACTAATAGCTGAAATTATATTTCATACAAATTCATATTAGGTGGTCTCTAATGAGCTTTGTGTGGCCCCCTTGTCTAATTCAGCTTTAGAAAGCCAATATGAATTTCATGTTTAAACAAAGCCACATTCGGGCCCATTTCTACCACCCCATTTCTACCAGGAACACTCTCTGTACCATAGATTTTTGTTCTGTACAAATTCATGTTCTGAGGCCTTTCAATTTTCATATCATTTTTCATAATGACAAATGATTTATAAATTAGGCATCTCATATCACGCTTGTTCGTTCATTAGCGTAACGATATCCATGTATCCAAGCCTTATGCTTATTGTATGTGTTTACGTGGCACTTTTTTTACATATGCATATTTTAAATTAGCGACATATGGGTGGAAGGACAATAGGAAGTGGTCATTAAGAAAAGGAGCAGTATATGCTTCTCACTTGTTTTTTCTCTTCTAATTTGTCTAACAGATGACAAATTGCGTCCCCCTGGTTGTGCTTGTTATTCCACAATTACAGCAGGTATGTGTGTAGGGGGTTCGTGCCTTACTGGTGTGGAGTGAATTGTAAGGGTGAACAAAAGACTTCTGGGCTGATATTCTGCAGGATACTGATAACTTGTAACAAAAACATATAACATGTACAAAACATTGCTCTTTTAACCAATGAAAAGTGTTTTAGACATAGAAAGTTATCAGTATGAAGTGTAAATGCGCAGTCACACTTCAGTTTAGACCTGCAATGCATACTGGCCACTGGGTATGTCATGCTCTTTTGTTTTAAATAAATCACAAACAAAAAATATTATTTGTTTAATATCAGCCCCACACAAAGAGCAGATCGCCTCAAATTTGGGGATACAGGTTAGTGTGGAGACAACATGAGGCTGTCTTGGAAAGGGGGAGGAACCTAACAGGTTACACAAGGTGATTCAAGTTTGTTGGATGTCATTCAAATCTCCTCTAATGCATCTGCCTCAAATAAAAGCAATAACAGAAAGACCCAAAGGATATACACTCATCAACAAGTGGTTTCAATCACCGTTAGCATTTGATGCTTGAGTAAAGCTGGGGGGTTGAATTGGGACGTGTGCTATTGGCCATAAAAAGTTAGCCAGAAATTGGTTCAGTCTGAAATGTGAAGAGATTTATTCGCAGATTTACTAAGGGATGGGTTCATACACAGTGTCAGCAATGGCCTGAGAGGATGGCCATTGCCCCAGCAGGAGAGGTGTTTTGGAAACTGGAAGGTTAAAGCCGTGCTATTATTGGCACAAGTTACTGAATGAGAACATTTGCACCCAAAATGTCTACACTATCAACAGAATTTCAGTCTAATGCAGCATTTGTTTATATAAATTAGTGCGTGTTTATTTCGCTCACATGTATATACTCCATTGTGTTGTTCAAAACCTTGATTTGGATTCTTTCTTTACTTGGCTTTCTGCATTCATCTCGTCTGCTGGAAACTTCTCCTGGAGTTTCTTCTCTACTGACCAGTGGAAGGCAATGCTGCTTTGTTAACAGAATCAGATTTTTTGCAAATGCACAGCATCTGCAAAAATTAATTATGCACTTTATGGTTTTAATATTAAGCAATGAAAAGAACAGAAGGATGGATGAGAAGGAAAAAAACAGGTTCTATCTTTTATCAAGAAACCCTTTCCAAATTTAGAAGTGCTGCATGGAGCTTCCCTTTTGCTTTTAAGGTTTTTATCTTGACTGGAGGAAAAAGTGAGGGGTGTAGAAGGACAACAGAAAAGGAATTATAACACAGCAGCTCGTTTGGTAATTAGCAATAGCAACCTCAGCGTTTTTTTAATAAAACATTTCTCAAGTACCCGAAAAGGAAGCTTTAGATCTCTCAAACTCTCTCTCACTGTATGCTTAAAAACAACACAACACCACACAACAACTGTCCCATCTGAGCATTTGCAGCATATTCGTGAGAGAGAAACGGTGTTTGTGTGCATATGCGCATTAACTCACGAGTGTGTCTTCCTTCTTAAACAGCCTGCTAATCACACAAATTATTGCATCTAATTACCACACGGGTTCTAATTAATTGCTCCAGTATCACATCATTTAGTACGCATTCACACCACAGCACCTGTTTTTGGCAAATCCACACTGTTAATTTGCTTATAAAACAAACAGCATTAGCATAAAATGGTTAATAATGGTTTAACTGTTTGGCTGTCCCGTGTCTCAGCAGTGTGGTGAGGTCAGCAGATACCGAGGTGCTTCAGTCTGGCTGCCCAAATACCCGCCCCATTGCTTCTGACTCCTGCCCCGCTGGACTCCAGTACATATTAATAAAACGAGATTACTTACCACTAATTAATATGAGCATGCGCTGCTAATTACTGTGCTGTACAAAAAGCTGCTTGATGAACCCCTTTAGAAAGCAAGAGAAGAGAAAGAGAAGAGAGTGAACGAGACAGGAAGCCGAGAGCACCATGTGTAGTTTATAGGACAGGAAAAACAGAGAAAAAGGGATCAAAATGGGTCACAGACAGGGAGAGAAGGATCAAGATGATAAATGGATAATCATGGCAGACTGATAAAGTGTAGTATTGATGTAGTGCAGTGGTGATGCTTGGTTTCTTTGATCTAACATTCAAAGCTGAGCTAAGGGATATGGATGTTTCTAGGCCTCT
Source organism: Botia almorhae (assembly GCA_036877575.1). NCBI lineage: Eukaryota > Metazoa > Chordata > Actinopteri > Cypriniformes > Botiidae > Botia > Botia almorhae. The sequence goes on along the minus strand of JAZGTJ010001444.1, from coordinate 29,785 downwards.
GTGTGTGTGTGTGTGCGTGTAAGATTTTACTGACAAATAAACACTAGTATTTTGTTCAAAATTTAAAAACACTAATAAAGCTAAACCGAAATTGATGGACATTGTTTTACCCATATTAATTAATAATTCAGATCATCTGATTAAAAAATAAATAAATCACAAAACCAGGTTATTATTCTGACCTGAGCTAAACTAGACCGGGGCTAATTGTCACATGCGGATATCACATAGTAATATGTCTATTGTGTCTATTGAACAGTTCACACGTTACACACGTGTTTCTGTGTAATGCGATGGTTTTATGTTTTGATTTTAAAAACACAGTTTAAAACCCTTTTAAATAAAATTATTTTTTTGTGATTTTTTAAATACCAATATAATTGAAATGGTAACTCTTTGCAATAGGGTTTAATTTGTTAACATTAGTTAATGCATTTTTCATGGTAACTATGAACAATAATTGTTTACTGCATTTATCAATCTAGATAAATGTTAAATACAATAATGTCCATGGTTAATTTGTAATTTTTATCTTGAAATGTGAAATGTGTTTATATTAACATTAGAAATTAACATTAACTTTGATTAATAAATGCTGTTAAAGTATTAAGCATTGTTAAAATTTTAAGTTGCCCATATAGAGTGACAACATGTGTACGTGTGTGTGTGTTTGTTTATTTCTAAACAACCAACGTTGAAATGTTTAAACACTTTTTTGTATCCCAAGCATAAACTAACTTTGTTTGTGTAAAAATTAAACCCTGGAAAATATTCACTGTTAAAAAGTGATTATTCTTTACCCACTGTGCACTGTACAGTTTTAACCCCCCCAAAAAATCTATACTGCATGTCCTCAATTGACAGCCATTATTATGCATACCATTTGTCAACACGGTTATGAACAGTCATATGTGTGTGAAAAGTACACTTACATTGTGAAGTTGCTCTAGGCTGAGCTCTTCAGATAACTGTAAATATCCCATTACACTAAAGCTTGTTTCTTTGTACACTCTTCCCCCTACTGGTGTGATGATATAATTTTGGGGCTGTCATAAGACGTTTTTATTACGGGTCCGCTCATAAAAGTCAACAAATGTGAAGAAAGCATAATCAAATTTGATATGTTTTTAATCTAAAAATTAGTAAAGCAATTAGGTGTGTTATTACATTTTTGAAAACATTCTGCCACAAGTCAGTGCGTGTTAGAAAAAGAGATTCACTGAAAACAGCACTGTGTTTAATACTAAAAAACATGAATGCAAACATGTATACTGCTTTATTTTAAATAAATGTATGTAATGTCCACTGGTAAAACAGTTAATGCTCACTATGCCAGAAAGTTAAAGTTAATGTTCACTATGAGAAACAAAGAGAGATGTGTGCACACGTATACAAGCCCCAGACCTATTTCCCTTTCCCCAGATTCGCTATACACAAATCAAACAGGTCTACATAAACAGCTTAAAGCAGCTTTGGGATTCCGGCTCTCTCAAATACTCATCACGACAGAGAACAGATTTATATTTACAGTTACAGTTATACAGTTTGTCTGAACATATGATTGAGCTTCTTACATATTTTAGCCCAATACACATAAAGATAAATAGATGTTTCTGTTCTCCACTCTGTGCACAGCAGTGAGCTGAGGACTGGGACTAGGTGCAGGTTTTTTGACATTCATCATGAAGAATTAATCATCCTTAATTATTCATGAAGCCTTCCAAAAAGTTAAACATAAATTTTTGATTCTTTCTATTCTGGTCCATTATTTGTGTGGAATCAAACAAAACTGTCATTGTTTTATGGTGACATCAATGTGAAGTTGACAGTAATGTAAAGGTTTGTGTGTGTGTGTTTGAATATGTGGTTTACACAATTGTTTACAAGGACATGTATAACAATGTAAACATGGTTTTTGGGGACACTTCCTGTGTCCTCATAAACCAAACCACTTAATTTTGTTAATTAAAAATGTCAGGGTCATGTGAGGGTTAAGGGATACAATATACAGTTTGTACAGTATAAAAACCATTACGTCTATGGAGAGTCCGCATAAACCACATATGCCAACATGCATGTCTCTGTGTGTGTAAGAGAGAAAGAAAAAAAAGAAACAAACAAACAATCAATAGTTGCTTTAGATGTGACTCACTCTCTGTAACATAAGCTGCATTAATAGAACATGTACACTTCTTATCAATTCACCAGTACAGTACAGTTTCACGTACACAAGCAAGACAACATTCAAGAGATAGAAGATACACATATATATATGCATTATTAAAAAAGCTGCCTCTTTTTCCTGTTTGTCTTTGCAGAAATACACACACATATGCTACATACATTAGTACACACACTTCATCCCTACCCAAGGCAAAATAATTACCCCACTTCCCAGGGTGATTGCTCATTCTGGCTTTAAAATCCATGCTATAGGCTCTCTTTCATTAGAACCCCCCAGTCCAGAATCACACAGGCCCATGTGAGAAATTATGAATTAAAAGCCTTGCATCATTCGCAGAGGAGGAAGAGGAGATTTATGGGAGCGCAAGGCGCATGCAGGGGCTGCGTCTACCCACGCAATCCGGTGCCGGTCAGATTGTTTGTGACCAATCCTAAATTCTGAAGCTCCAAACAAGATAAACGGCCATGTTACTGTTAACGTCAAGGAGTAGGAGGCTCGTGCTGAGATTTATTAGGAATATTATCACAAACATGTCTCAAGTTTTCCCGTTTAATATGCTCCTCCGAGGAATGTTTCCAACACTGCAATTACACTTCTCAGCAGCCACATTCCCATGCCTGGCATATAATATATTAATAAACATACACCCTGCTTTTTTAATATATGTACGAGATTGTGTGTCTGTGTGCGTTTTAAGGGGTTAGAGAATAGGCACCAGAGGATGTTCTTATAAATCATTTTTGTTTCCAAATTTGTTTATTGTTGTCCTTTTTCTTTTCCTTATTTATGTTCCTTCTCATCCTTTCTGTGTTCAGCTGAAAAAGGCTGAGTGATCACAGGCATCTCTTGACAAAACAAAAAGTAGCATATGTAATATATTTGATTTGTAGAAATGTTTTCATCATTAAAATTGTTCCCCCTAAGTCATGGCATTGGCCTCTTCTAATGCAGTGCTGCCCTGCTAAATTGCATCGACCTGTGAATGCTCATGAGCAGGAGCACCTTGCTTTCTGTTCCTGTGTGTTTAGTAATCCCCAATTAGAAACTAAAAGCAGATAGAGGAAGAGAATTACTTCCCCTAGAATTCGTATGGGACCATATAAGAAATATGCAGGACGTGTATGGCCTTCATCTCTTTTTGTCAAAAATATGAATTTATTACTTCAGAAAAGCTAAAATAGATGATGTCTTTAAATTTTTGCCAGATTACATTAGATGTTTTGCTCACAGCGGTATGTGATATTCTAAATAAATTTTTTGTCTTAAATCAGTTATATTTATTAACAAAAGAATTTTACTAATGACAATTTTCAGTGCTGCAGTTTTTTTATTTTAAAAACATTTTACTTAATTAGAAATAATTTGAATGCTAAGAAAATACAAACTTTGCCATGTTGCCATGTATAATGTAAGTCTCTAATCTTCATAAACAATCAATTCCAAACCATTCTGTGGCAGGTACCTCATTACCCATAATCACAGCGATCTAATATATTAACTTATTTTTTTATATTTTACTTTCACTTCTAAAAAAGCTATTATGAATATAACAAGCATAGTACATGACATATGCACACAAACTGTTTGTGCTCGTTTAATTATGTTGACAGATGTTTGACACCAGTATGATAAGAACAATTTCTATCAGTTCTATCAGTAGTTTTGATTAAACTGTGTTTATTGTTAAAGAAGCTGATCTCCTGAGACAATACTAACTGAACGCTCAAAAAATTCAGCCTGGTAACAACCAGCAGGAACACTGGAATACATTAATAATGAGAGACTTTATCAAAAACAGGATGTGCTGAGAGCAGATTACATGATAGAATGTGGCTGTATGTGTGTGTCTGTTTAATGTGTACCAGGCAGAATGATCTATGAATGATCTATATCTGTGAACAATATATTCACGTGTTGAAGCAGCACTTTTAGCTCAAGCCCGGCTGCTAGAGGCGGTCTAGATATGAAGAGAAGGCTGAATATGGATTGGCCTCCCAGAGGCTAAGTAGGATGGCTTGTTTAATATCCCTCAATTAGAGTACAATTTGAAAGATCAGCCGCTGACTAGCCCAAGCTGTCCTCACCTCTACAGAGGGCCTGTCACCTACGGTCACATACAGATGCAGCAAATGTATGCACTCAATTACAGAGCCCAGGATCCACAGCAGTCAGCCACAGGGCAAGGCTAAATATAAAATGGCAGCTCTGTAGTCTTTTGGAAAAAAGGGTAGAGGTAGAAAATTGCACATGAATGTATGGTAATACGCAGAGTACCCGCCACATAGGGAAATGTGTGATCTCTGCCTTTAGATTTATATAGGCTTACAAGACTTGTTTAAAGAGCTATCTCTAGGGGAATAGTATGCAGAGAAAAGGCAGCATGTGAAGCTCTCTTTCTCTCCCTCTCTCCTGTGGAACGTGTGGTGATAGGGGCCCGCTGTGACCCACAGTGGTGTAACAACATGGTGGCTTTCCTGCATTGATGATTACAGGGGATCTGATGCGTGCGTTCACAGCTCAGCCAAAGGCAAGCAGGTCTAATTGCTCTCAGAGGGGGTGATAGAAAGAAAGAGGGCAGGAATGAGAGAAACCCACAGATACCCTTGTCCCTCGCACACCATCAAAATCCAGACAATGGCGAGAAGTAAGAAAGGAGAGGAACACAAATCTCATATCTGTTTTTTCTTTTTTATCCTATAAATAAATGAAAGAGATGGAGGGAAGATGGAAAGAGAGAGAAGAGAGAAAGACAGTGAGCAAAGGATCCATTATTAAAGCTTTTGCTAATTGAGATAGGAGCCAAATAATGGAGAATGACACTTTAATCAAGACATGCTATGTGACGGCACTTCCGCTCACTCCCTTCCTCTCACTTTCTGGCAAAGCACAGAAAAGGAGAGTGAGCGAAGAAGTGTGAGGGGGAACAAGCATGCACTTTTCTTCTGCTATATTACAAAAAAGAAAGACAATGTGGAGATATCCTCCCTGAACAGTAATGCGTTTTTGGAGCCATGTCAAAAACACTGAGAGTAGATGTTATTGTTCCACGTGCTAAAAACCAATTACACAAACTACCGTGTGCTTGCATTCACCAATGCTGCATCTACCTACAGCTCCATTGGCTTCTGCTGGAGAACAGCTCTCTCACTCAAGACACATTCACACAGACATATCGAGGAGGAGGTTGACAAAAACTTGACTTTAAATGATGTTTACTTGTCAGTAAATGATGTTTACTTGTAAATGTACTTGTCAGTGTCCCGACAAGTAAAAACATAAATTACATTGTCTTTTCTTGTATGTTTATTCATTGTACTTGAAGATTTGACAGATGCTTTTACCAAAGGAGACTTTTCTAAAGTCTAAAAGGTTTTTTTTAACCTGTTCTACTGTATGGGCTGCCTTGGAATCTATACCTGTAGCTCTACTTGTAGCTCTAGCTGAACTATAGGAACATGTGAAATGAACTTTGTGACCGTAACATCTAAAGATGGGAATATTGTACAAGACCTAAAAAAAGGGCAAAAGTACAAAAAAAGATTCCTGCTCACTCTGTAGCAACAGACAGAACAATATCAACTGAAAAGTGCTCAGCTAAAAATAAGATAAAGGAATATTAATAATTTAAGTTGTTTTTCATTTGATAAAAATGAAACTAAGCATTTTTGTAGCCTTCATTTTGCTGCATTACAAATAAAGAAAAAATCCAAACTAGTTTCTATGTTTTAGTTTCAGTGAAATATTTGACATATTTTGCACTTTGTCACTCAACCTTTGCACAAAAGGGCTTGATATTAAATGACAAAAAACATCTCTCTTTCTTTCTCTCTCTCTCACACACACACACATACACATAGACAGAAAGATAAATAACCTTTAAAAAACTCTCACACCTACCAGTGATTATCAAGATAAAAACAACTTGAGTTTTCATATGAGGCCACTTATGAGGATTTTTTAACCTGGGGCCAATCTGTCATGGATAGAAGCTAAGAGTGCACTCCAACCTGTAAAATTAGCTTTTCAAAAACAATGTTATATAACAATATTATATAATATTTAAATGAGAGAATGGACTCCGATGGTCTCCTACAAAATCTGAGAAGACTAGAGACCTCAGGTTGCTGTTGCCATTGTTGTTTGCAACAATGTTGAAACAGTAGCAAAAGAGACACCACTGCTTCAATAAATGTGTAATTAATCTAATCATCTTAGTAATCACTGCTTAATATGAACAATATGTCCTTGTTACAAAGTAACAAACCTTTATTAAGATTTACTTTAAGAGTTGTCCTGGATTTGACCTTTGTTGATTAAAATTAAATTGAACACAATTAGCCATGCAAGTGTTACAAAAGCACTGGAGTAATTGCTAATTAAGACTTTCCTGGGGAGCAGGTGTGTGGAGCACAACAACCAGTAAATCCAGCCATGGCCATGTATGACACTGTTCTTAATTCCTTAGACTGTGGTGGTTTGTGTTTAGTGTACTGGAAGCATCTCTGGTTATTATAGACTGAGGTGTTGTCTTGGCATTTGGGAATTCTGCTGAAGTAGTCGATTCAGTTCAGAGTGACCCCCACATAACCCACTTCCACACCATACTTTATCTCTTTCTCTATCTCTCTCTATTTGTTAAGTTAAAATCTTAACAACCATCTTTATTGTATGTTAATACTTATTTTAGTTTCATTTAAATAGCTTTTTGTCATTTTTATATTCATATCACTCTCATAAAAAAAAGTGATAAACATTGTTTTCTATTCTGTACTTATTTATCTTACTCCTAGTTAACCATTTGCTCCGTGTTTTTTTTATTTGCTCACATTTTTTTTTCTATTTGCTCACGTTTATGACATTTTTTAGGTCCCCATGAGAAAACAAGCCTAAAAATTATACAGAATTATTTTGTTTAGAAAATCTAAAAATAGTAAAGTTTCTTGTGATGTTAGTTTTAGGGGTAGCATTAGTGTGGGGGACAGAATATACAGTTTGTACAGTATAAAACCCATTACATGTATGACGTGTCCCCATAAAATATGAAAAACAACCATGTGCATGTGTTTGTGTATGCTAAATCTAAAAGTTATATGTAACTTTTTTATTCTAAAAATGTGAAATGTTTTGTGTCTTTGTTTGCTTGTTTTTTTCTTTTCTTCATGAGACCACCTCATTCCTCAGCCTCAAGTTAATTTAGATGCCCTGCTGAGGTTCTCATATTCCACTCCCAATATTAAGACACACCTCATCACATCGAACTGTCCTTACTGCGGAGAAAAGGAAGAGAAAGCTGAACAGAATAAAAGAATAAGTAGGGTGACCATATTTTGAAAATCCAAAAAGAGGACACCGCCACGCCCCCTCCCACCGCTCGCTCTACCCCCGGCGCCCACCGACCAATGCGCGCCACGCCCCCTTCCCCCGTTTGCACTAACTCCCTCCCGGCGCCCACCGACCACTGCGCGCCACACCCCCTCCCCCCGCTCGCTCGTTCTGTTCTTTCACCTCATTAATGACGGTCAGTGAAATGAGGTAAAAAACCCGGACATTTTATGATATTTTACAAAATCCCCCCGGACATAATTTTATAGCCAAAAAGGAGGACATGTCCGGGTAAAAGAGGACGTATGGTCACCCTAAGAATAAGGGAGAGAGAATGGATACTCGTCAGCCAAGGTTAGTGTGAATGCTCTGGCCAGGAAAACAAATGAATTTGATTACAAATGCGCTACAGAAAAATCATTAGTTCAGGCGGGTGGAACTGTGCAGGATCAGAATGAAGAAAAAAAACATTAAAATCGCCTCAGCAAGACAGCCGATCTGAAAATGTAAATGTGTGAGGGAGACAGCTACACACTGTAGACAATTACCTGAGAGCACATCATTACCATAGCTGAGGTTCCTGCTAATGTTTTGCAGTTGAGTTAAATTTATTTATTAAAATATTTAAATAACATTCTCATTAATCTCAAAGGGACAAAATCCTCATTTAATTATTTAGTAATGTCATTTAATTATTTCACTGCTATAAATAGTGAAGGAAATAAACCACACCAACATCAAACAATCCTTTCAATTAATCAGAATCACTTGCGATGCGTAAAAGACACACCAAGTTTTTAAAATCCTTAAACCTATTGTTCCTAAGCCAAAGATTTTCAATGAATGCTAGACTATGAAAAGCCAGGCAGAGCGGTGAAGCAGCCTGGGATATGTTGCAGTAACTCAGGGCTGAGCACTTGTAATCCTTAATATTACCAGGACAAGATCCTCTTCATCTGTGAGCCAATCAGCCTTGTGCTCTGACAGCCTATTGTGCATTTTCCTCTGTCTGTGATGAGATGCACGGTTTCAATTTATCCATCTGCCACACCATGATCTTAGGACCAGTCATATGTGCTGTAGTGCTACGTCATGAGGTGCTTATATTACAATAAATACAATGCACAATTTAGTGATTTTTTCACAAATTTTCAAAAATTCGTTTTGCTATTTTTACATTTTCCATAAAAAAAAGATTTGTTGAAATTACACAAAAAAATTAATGAGCTACATCTGTCTGAAGCACCAGCCGTCAGGAGGAGAACATATAAAATGGCAATGTTTAATGGAATATTAAAACAAAGGAAAGACTTAGAACAATACAAATAAAGATGCTTGTAGATGTTTAACTGTTATTTGGAGCAGTGGGACCACTTGACGAGGGCTTAATGAACTCATTTTTGTGAAAACCTCAAATTGACATCTTTCCCTTTGTTTTGCCTGTAGCTCATAATTAGCCCATGTACATTCCAACTAATTTTGCCAACACAGGTTATATATCTGGATGAATCAGATCACATGAACTATTTTTATTATCAAAAAGTACATAACCTGAAACATAAGAGCTACGGTAAGCCTTCACCCCTACACCACTTCACCACTCTGCTGAGAAAAATAAACCAGCTCAAACCAGGTGAGCTGATCTTGATCTCCCAGACTGGCCAAGCAACGACAGAGCTGCAAGGACAAATTCTTTCTAAGACCAGCCCAACAGACCAGACTGAAGACCAGCTAAGGCTAGTTTAACAAGTTTTCCGTTTGCTCAACATGGCAACTACACCAATTCCCAACCCTCCTTTGCTCTCTTCCCTGAGATATTTAATTTACCAATATGGAATCATCTCTCTCTTTATTCTCCATTTTTCCTTCTTTTTTCTTTTCTGTCTCATCAAGATAATAAAAGGATCTTTAAAGTGTCTGTATAAGCTACTCTTTCATATGCTTCTGGTTATTGCATTGCAAATGTAGGGCCCTCCCCAGTAAATCCTTCAACAAATGTCTTTGAAAAAGTGTGTCTGGAGGTGATAGGACACAGGCCTGGGAGGCGTGATAAAAAAGTAGACTTCGTCTCTCTTTCCCTCATTCACTTTTAGAGATCATTAGAAGGTTTTAATTAAAGATTAGAGCAGTTAAAGTCGTTTGTGGTTTCCTTTATTTTTTTGTTGTTTTAATTTTTCTGTGCTTTCTTATCTTTTTACCAGATTGTGCTGCTACTTGAAGAGCCTGACCAAGAATGGGGATGTAAATACTGTGTGTATGTGTCTCAGGTAAGAGTTCTGGGCAGAGTAAACAGTCCTTAATATTAAGGCAGCACTGAAGAGCAGAGCTCTGTGATCAAAGCCATCTACCCACGTGATGGCCTGCAGATCGGAAGGAGCCAGTTTCCTCTGGGCAAACTGACTGCAGGGGAGACCCTCACTCCCTCATATAAAAGTTAAATAAGAGCTGAAGTCACATCAGCACGTGCCTGCAGGGTGTCTCGCCTCGCTCACTTCCTACCATGTTCACCTGAGGGCAGGTGAAGTCACAGATCTACCCTTAAAATGCAAATCAAGGCCCATTCTTTCACCTAGCATACAAATACAAATACTTAAGTATTATGTAAACGTCTACATAACTTTTGGCTCCTCTCTTTAGATTTTGGTAGCCCAAAATTAAAAAAAGACTATTTTTAATGCAGAATATTGTAAACAAAAAAACAATCAAAACAACAATCAAAAATATTTTCAAAACACAAATAACAATCGTAAAAAATAATCAAATTATTTGGTTCAGGGTTACACATATTTGGTTCTAATTGAACTGAAATTTCTATGAACTTGTAAAAACAATATAGAACATAATTCAGTCTGTGTCAGATTCTGAATCTGAAGTCACAACTGAAATATCAACTGAAGTCACAGATACGAAAATGCCACTCGACGTTGAGGGCACAGCATCTCCTTCATCAGCTTTCTCCATCAGTGCATATTCAGCAGTAAATACCCCACATATTGATAGTGGCTCCCCGATGTCCAAAAAATAACAACATAATTACGACCAAATTTGTTAAAAATGCAAAATCATGGCAATATATTTTTCTACCTTATAAGATATAAGAAAAAGGGTGTAAATACATTCAGGTAGCCCAACTGGATGACACAATAGCCCCGGGATGACCAATAATGAAAATGTTTTTCTCATGCTTCAGAGTCAATGTCAAAAACTGAAAATTTGCTTTTCATATACATATATTGCTTTCCTAAATACAAAATTTAATACTTTAAGGTTTAAACTAAACTGTCTTAGACCCACTGTAAATAAAACACTCAAATAGCTTCTTTGCACAGATTTACTACAAATTAGATTTTTCTTAAAACATTACATGCAGAGAAAGATTCTGAAAACTTTTCACTTATTCAGAAACACATCCCTAGCTCTTTCTCTCTCTCCATCTTGCTGTGCTGTTAGCACCGTCATAATGCAGGTACGAATGACAGTGCAGTATGGCAACGTTTGACAGACCTGACAATCTGTCAGAGGGAAATCACTGCCACATGGTTCTCTCTCTCTAGCTCTGTCTCTCCCATATTCTTTTTCTCCTATCTCTGTCTGGTTAAAGGCCTGACCCTTTCAGCTGGCGCTGCTGGTCACGTCATCACTGTCTCTCTCTTGCTCTACGTCTGACAAAAGACATGAGCCACTGTACACACCAAACACACACACACACAGTGAATCACACAGGCTGCTTATGTGCAGACTCAAACACACACACACCCTCTCAATCTCAAACACACATATGAGCATGTCCCACCCCATGTCTGCCTCCTCAGCTGAAAGGGATGAAATGAGTAGTGTAGAGTGTAGTGAAATGGCAGAGTAGACTGACGTTTGAAGCAGAAGATCCCCTGGCTACAGGAGCTGACAAATAGACAGGTAAAGCACAGAGCAGCACATTCTGCCATTTTGACAGACAAAGAGAAGCAAAAGGGGTAGCATTTTAGGGAGTTAAGTTTGGACATGGAGCAACAGGAGATGAGATGTGTCTGTCTCTGATAGAGATGATGGAATTGCCACTTGCTGTGACAAAATGAGAGGATTAGCGTCACATGTGCAAAAAGTTGTGGGCAAGCCTGTGCGCTCATGGGTACGCGCTCACAAAAACATCCATCTTTAAAGCAATGCCTCGAGCTCCCTGCAGAGAAAGAAACATCCTCTGTCAAGATCTTTTTCAACACTGTAAAAGCATAAGAAAAGGTGCTTTATGCACTTCCTTCAAATAAATTAAAAAATCTTCAGAAATTACCTACCACACCTGACAAAATCACTTCCACATTCAAAATCAATTCCAATACTAGCACAGGTACAACAGAATGGTTGTAAACGTGATTTTGTGAAAAGTAATGCTATTTTTTGTCAAAGTAATGTATTTGACCTGCATTTAACCCATCTAGTGAGTAGTGAACACACCCACTGCAAGTCCTGAACACACACACACAGCAGTGGGTAACTGCCCAGTTTACTGTAGCAAGGTAACTGAGCAATGTGAAACAATTAATTTAGAACTTGGAATCACAGATGTGAGTTTATCTACATTTTATAATGACTTCAAATGCAGGTCATCCAATCAGAATTTACAATCAGAACAATCAGAGTTTTTTTACTGCTGTATAAACCTTCTTCATGAAGGGATGAATTATATACCTCTCTCATAATCTGGAGGTCACAGTGGTATTGAACTGTTTGAAATGAATGAGAGAATAAGCCTGCAGTAATTCAGATTTCTGCCTTTGAAGCAACCTCAGCCCTATTGGCAGCTTCACAATCAGAGCTGCAGATGTCAGTCTGTGAGCGCTTCCTCCACCCAAACTGCCTGGAGCTGCTGCATACTAGCTATAGGGCAGACAGACAGGAGGTTTGGACTGCACAATTTTTCTGAACAGATGACAGAGGTGAATTATTCACATTGTTATGGAGTTTTCCAATCCTCCTTTATAAATCCTCCTCTCCTGATAAAAAAGATGTCAGATCAGGGAAAGAAAGACAGTGATACCTGCTTCTCTTCCAGTTAAATGAGGACTGTAGGGTTAAATATTAAATGGCATTTGTTGCTGTCACAACATCTCCTTGCTTAAAGTAAACTAACACTAAAATAAGTTATAACTAAATAAGACCTCAAACTGGACGTGTAAAACTAAATAAGACCTCAATTAGTTACTGAAGTAACTAAAATAAGTTCTATAATTTATTTCAAAAGCTCAACTGTAAAAGCCCAGCTTTCCATTTCACCAACACGTTTTGTTTGCTATCTTTCAGTGAACAAACAAGCCCACACTTTTCAATATCTCCCCATTGTTATCCCGCCAGCAACTTATCAACACATCAAACGTTCCCAAGAACTCTTCTCTGCTCATTCTTAGCAACAATTACCAGCAGCTGATAGACACGCACCCCTCCATGGAGCAGCCCCTGCTGTAGATTGCCAATTTGAACGTTTGTTTCTCGTCTGAGTTTCTTTTGCTCATTATTCTTTATTGCTACTGTCTAGGGGCCCGCATGAGGCTGTGGTGCTGGGGCCTGGGCCCTACAAGAACGAAAGGATGTCAAAACACATGGACCAGACCATTTATCATGTAATCTGGAGAACGAATGGACGGGGCACTATCAGCAATCTGCTATTGATCCACTGCAGCAGGCCTGCTTTTGTTTATCTGAGGTGCAGGACTGGCACACAGCGTTAATGAAAGAAACCAAACAATGCATAGCAATCACAGACACAGATTCACATGCTTTGGCAAGGGATGGGAAAGGAAAGACAAGAAACGCAAAGTTTGGAAAAAAGAAAGTTTGGAGTTATTTGGGTAAGACTGTGTGTGTGTTTGTGTTACGAGAGAGGGACGGAGAAATTGGACCGCATTCTATTGTCAACCAGCAGCCATGACTAAGGGTTGACCTAAGGAGTCGACCCTGCTCAAGCCCAACATTTTTAAAGCCCAGTGGTGCTTAGATGGAGAAACCCTTATGCACCATTACTTCAAACTGCAGCTGTGCTTAGCCTGAATTAAACATCATTAATACACCATGTGTTTTCCTTGGCACTTCCTGCATCTAGAAATCTCCAAGATGACTGATTTTTACACCAGGTAATAAAAATCTGATTACACGTGCGCCAGAGCTTTAGTCGAACAAATCCTACACATTCCTACATAACTAACTATAAACCTTTGTTACTGACAAAAATATTGACCTTGTTTATCTGTCACAATCTGTAATGTCAAGCAGATGTTTTAGACCTTTGTGCAACTGTGTGTGCAGTCTCCATAATACATGAACCACGTCACATATCAACATGATATGCAACAGCAAAAGACAACTCAAAAACTTTTTTTAATGTTGTTTTTTAAGAGTAAACTGTGATGTCAAAGTTATCTTTATCCCAGCATGTTGTTCTGTTGTGTTGTAAAGCTGTGGTTGCCATAAATATGAATGCAGATAGGTGGATCAGAGGGAGAGGCAGTGGAGACTGAGGTGTCAGACTAACTGTCTATTGATGATGGAGGAGGCATTTTCTTTCTCTCTTCCCTCATAAAGCTGTGCGATTGCCCATAGCATCACCATCTGTTGGTGACTGTAGGGTGAAACAGTAAACACTGCTTTGTGTGCATGTGTGTGTAGGAGGGAGATAAAAATAGGATGAATTCCAAACCTTCAATCCCCTTCTTCTCTGTGCTGAGTGACTGAAGCAGATTTTTGCATGTAATGGACTCAATATTTATCAATTAATTAATCTGCATTTTCATACTGAGCTCTTTGTAAGCAGTCTAACACAGTGTCCCACACTTTAATAAGACTTATAAAAATACATTTTCAATAACCACTGTTGGAGGTTTTCCTCTCTCCCTCTCTTTCTTTCTTTCTTCCGCTCACCTGTCCTGTTCCTCTAATCCGCTCTATTTTATCACTGCTTTTTGGACTGCACTGACAGAATGACATTTGAGTGAGTGTGACCCATAGGGTACCAGAGGTGTGTTTCTGTGTGTGCGCGTGTAGCAGAGAAGCAGGAGCCAGTAGATAAAGCACTTGTGTAACGACCGTGTCATGTAATTCCCCTTTAATACAGTCAAGGCTGATTCAAGTGAGTCTAGATCCACGCAGGTCTCCTGAGACCTCATGTCAGTATCCAGCTGAAGCTCAGCACTGACACTGACACACAAACACACTGCATACACCTCTGTGAGTGTGGGTGTGAAAGACATAACTGGAAAGAGAGTATGCATACATATAAACATGCACTGTGTCTATGTATTCCATGTGTATTTATCCACTGAAGTTAATATAAGCAAATTACAATGATATCAAACAGTTTTAGATGTAGCCTCAGATGGTCCAAACTGTACATATTGCACACAGACATGGCAAGCTTCAATCTGATCGGTTGGCTTTTGGTTTTACACAAATTCCAAGAGTCAAGGTACATTGGTTTGTAAAAGTACAGCTGGAAACAAAGACATTTGCAATGCGTATTCAGAGAAAGATCTGGTTTTGCTAAGGTAAGCTAATTAGTGGCATTACATTTTTGATAAAAAAGTTAAACGTTGTTCTAGATAAAGAAGATATCCACAGGCAGGAACTGTATATACTGTAATATACATTACAGTTACATAACATGTAACTTATACTTAAATTAAGTAAAAGTATGCAATAAAACTGTGAATTCTCCAAATGTGGGAATCTCGACTGCACAATTTCTGGTAGTGTGGGACTGCGTTCGCGCTCTCCCCTGATCATTGGTTCGTTCAAAGCAGACCTTGACATTTGTCTTTATCCTTTCGTTCTGTTCTTGTACAGGGGCAGTTGTGGCCTACTGGTTAGTGAGTTGGGCTAGTGATCAGAAGGTTGCTGGTTCGCACTGGGGGGTTGCAACTGAAGTGCCCTTGAGCAAGGCACCTCAGTTGCAACCTGAGGTGTTGTTGCTAATTGTTGCTAAGGCACAATTGTTCCTCGGGGGCAGTAACGTACTGCTCCAGGTGTGTGCATGTTCATGACTTGCAGTGTGTGTTCACTCCTCACCAGTGATGGGTTAAATGCAGAGGTCACATTTTAGGTATGGATTACCATATTCTGACGAATAGGTCACTTTCACTTCACATATTGCGGCAGAATAATTAAAATAATTAGTATATCACAGTTTAAATGGCGATTGCAATATTTGTCAAAATAATCACAATATAATGTCAAATATACAAATGTGTTTCTTTTTTTACGTTTCTTGTGCGTAAAAAAATAGTGGCTGTTGTATAGGCTTTTATTTGCAAATCAGCTTGTTAAGGGCCCATAAACAACATATGCATGTATGTGTGTGTGTGGTATACTTACAAATATGTGCTTGCACTCTTTGCTTCTACATGCTCATTACAGTGTTGGAGATATCATACATTAATAATCACTTCTGACAGTCTTCAACAGAGCGGCAGTCCCATAAGTCCAGAGATATTACATCTACTGACCTCACTTATCTTCCTGCAACTCTTACAGTTCCTCTGTGTCCACTTCAATGCCAGTCCAGCACACGCTTAATTATAAGCACATCATAAACAGTGTAGACACACCTGGAGGCTTGGAAGGACTCTGTCTTTACCCCATCCAAGCTCTAAACAGCCCCCTGGCTCTCTCTCATACTGAGGAGCCCTGGGAACAGATCCAGGATTTATGGGTCGAATATATAAGGTTATAACAATGGGTCTTGACAATAAGAGCTCAGTCCCCAAATACTGTGTGTCTGTATCCCAGTTAGCTTTTGCTTTGTAAATATGTCTGTTTCATTTTGGTGCATGGAGTTCACTTAAAATGACATTTTTACATTTCTTCTAATAAAAGCTTTAAACTGCAGGTGCCAAATTGTTTAACAAAATAATACACACAATGAGGAAAGCATTAAGGAGCAATGGAATAAGAAACTATTTAGATATACTTAGTGTTAACAGAGATAAATTGCAGCTTGCCACTGTGGTCATTTTTAAATGAGTATTTAAATGCTAAATCTAACTTTGACTACATCAAAATGACACTACAAACTTCATGCTGATTGTTTGATGGATTTCCACCAGCTTCGGTTAAAGAGGCACTCCTAAACTGACACCAGATCAGGTTTCCCTCATCTGCATGGATATCTCCCTTTAAATGTTGATAGATTAAACTGATATGAGACCTGCAGGTAAATCTCACCTATTTAATATTGGCATTACATTTAAAACCAGGGAGGTGTGTTGGTTTATATCAATTTGAAGATGTATGTGACTATTTAAATCTCATCTCAGTCACCACAGCTCTGTTTGCATCTGTATGTAAGACTGCACACGCACACATATAAAGACAAAAACAAATCTTCAGAAATGAATTCCTGGGCAATGGTTTTGGACTAGTGAAAATTGCTATAAAGTGAATGTTTTTAAACACTCAAACACTAACCTTTTACCTTTTAAATTCTCTTTGATTGTTTTACTCTGTGAGCAGCCTCGCTAATACCAGCCTGTTTTGTTTGTCTCATCCTCGGCTCCCAAAGACATCTGAAACTGACAGGCCTAGCTCCAGTTCGGCCTGACACTCAGCCCTGTACACCCATAAAGAGGACATCTGATGACACCCAAAACCAGCAGACCAGCTACGGTCAGATTCTCAGCCTTGTCCTATCCAAAAAAAACACAGCTGAACCCTCTGTTCACTAGAAGCAGTGGGAATCTGCCGTAATCACAGCTTGCAACTCTGCATTCCTGATAAATACTCTACTCTCTGGCCACATCATACCACACACACACA
Organism: Botia almorhae; assembly: GCA_036877575.1. Taxonomy (NCBI): domain Eukaryota; kingdom Metazoa; phylum Chordata; class Actinopteri; order Cypriniformes; family Botiidae; genus Botia; species Botia almorhae. The sequence continues at coordinate 12,483 of JAZGTJ010001444.1, read as the reverse complement.
TAAGCAATAGATGTAGTTTGTGCCATGCATCTATCTCTATCTGTTTACAGCAGTCTTGTTTTTTTTCTCATCTCGTTTTTCCTAATTTTTATACTACTTTCATGTAAACAACAAAAATGACAAAAGAACTTGGGGGGGGGAATGTGTATATATATATATATTATACATTAAATGTGAGGCAAAAATTGTGATGGTTTTGCAGTTTTAACAAAATCCCACTAATTCATCTCAACAAATTAGAATATGGTGACATGCCAATCAGCCAATCAACTCAAAACATCTGTAAAGGTTTCCTGAGCCTTCAAAATGGTCTCTCAGTTTGGTTCACTAGGCTACACAATCATGGGGAAGAGTGCTGATCTGACAGTTGTCCAGAAGTCGATCACTGACACCCCTCACAAGGAGGGTAAGCCACAAACATTAATTGCCAAAGAAGCTGGCTGTTCACAGAGTGCTGTATCCAAGCATGTTAACAGAAAGTTGAGTGGAAGGACTGTCCAAAAAGTGTGGAAGAAAAAGATGCACAACCAACAGAGAGAACCGCAGCCTTGAGAGGCTTGTCAAGCAAAATCGATACAAGAATTTGGGTGAACCTGGACTGAGGCTGGGGTCAAGGCATCAAGAGCCACTTCACAAAGACGTGTAAAGAAATTTGGCTACAGTTGTCGTATTCCTCTTGTTAAGCCACTCCTGAACCACAGACAACATCAGAGGCATCTTACCTGGGCTAAGGAGAAGAAATGGACTGTTGCCCAGTGGTCCTCTTTTCAAATGAGAACAAGTTTTGGATTTCATTTGGAAACCAAGGTCCTAGATTCTGGAGGAAGGGTGGAGAACCTCATAGCAAAAGCTTCAAGTTGCTTGAAGTCCAGTGTTAAGTTTCCACAGTCTGTGATTATTTTGGGTGCAATGTCATCTGCTGGTGTTGGTCCACTGTGTTTTTTGAAAACCAAAGTCACTGCACCCGTTTACCATGAAATTTTAGAGCACTTCATGCTTCCTTCTGCTGACCAGCTTTTTAAAGATGCCCGTTTCATTTTCCAGCAGGATTTGGCACCTGCCCACACTGCCAAAAGCACCAAAAGTTGGTTAAATGACCATGGTGTTGGTGTGCTTGACTGGCCAGCAAACTCACCAGACCTGAACCCCATGAGAATCTATAGGGTATTGTCAAGAGGAAAATAAGAAACAAAAGACCAAAAAATGCAGATGAGCTCAAGGCCACTGTCAACCTCAGCAGTGCCACAGACTGATCACCTCCATGCCACACCGAATTGACGCAGTAATTAAAGCAAAAGGAGCCCCTACCAAGTATTGAGTACATATACAGTAAATGAACATACTTTCCATACTTTCTCTGACTGATGGCAGGAGATTCTCTTCAAGAATTTGTTGATAGGTCTAAGAATTCAAGTTTCCCTGAATGATATGGAGCCGTCCTGGCCCAGAGGCAGAAAAGCAGCCCAGGACCTTCACATTTCCACCACCATGCTTCACTGTTAGGAGGAGGTTCTTTTCCTGGAATCCAGTGTTGGCTTTTGTCCAAACATGGCAGCTTTGATTATGACCAAATAAATCTATTTTGGACTCATCTGTCCAAAGAATGGACTTTCAAAAGGCCTCAGGTTTGTCCAGATGCTCTCTGGCAAAGAAACGGGCAGCTTTGTTCTTTTTTGAAGGCAAAAGCTTCTTTCTAGCAACCCTCCCATAAATGTCATGTCTGTTAAATTTTCGTCTGATTGTAGACGCATGTACATTTACCTGAGATGCTGCCAGAGAGGTCTGCAACTCTCTAGAGGTGATGTGTGGGTTGGCCTTTACTTCATTTATTATTTTTCTGGTAATTCTTGATCATTTTGATGGGCATCCACTTCTAGGCAGAGTTGTGGTCTGATGTTGAAAAAAAAACTGAGCTTGACTGATTCTCTCTCAATTTGTATGTCTTTCATTTCCCTTCCCCCTCCCTTTTCTTTGTCATTTTCTAAAACCATGCATTTTGTAGTAACAAAATCTATGTGAACTTTATCAGTAATGTAGATAACAGCAGAAACAGTAATTAAGAGTAACAAAGCAGCAAAAAACAATGTTTTTTGTAGGCATTTGATCAAAATAATACAAAAACATTCACATTCATTACTTTGGTTTGAGATAGGGTGATCAGAAAAACATCAGTGTCATACAAAGGATATAGTGTCCTTCTAAATGCAGGAAAAGCATATTTCATACCTTGTTTTCTCTGAAGTCCAGGGATGGCAAAGACAAAGCATACAATAATTAAAGGACCAAGCACAAAGCATGGGATGCAGGCACAGGGGGGAGACGATGAGCAACCTTGCATCATGCTGGATGATAAATTCCACACACAATTATTCATCCATTGTCCATGACATATAGATTAATGAATCTGATAACCCAGGGCATTCCAGAGAAGTATATTCAATTCTGTTGTGCCTCGGTCCCTTCAAAGCCCTTTTCTATATCACTTTATGACATACAAAACAAATCCCATGCTTTGGTATGCCAGCAAATAGGGCTTAATCTGACAGATTTCTGCTAACGACAGCCTGCAAGAACATGCAATAGTTCCAGGGTCATTGTGTTTCTCTGCAAGATGCCAGCATCTGGTAGGACAAGACATATGTGCATTAGTTTGCTGCTCAGATGGGAAGATTAAGATGGAACAATAGTAGGAAGACACCAGCAGAAATAGAAAAGTCTTGGACCTGTGATATGCTGTTTCCATGGTCCAATGCTAGCAATGGAGAGCAGAACAAGGAGAGACAGTCCCCAAAAAAACAAGTTTTAATAAATGGTGGGAGAAGCATTACAAATGATCTTCAGAGGAGAGCTTGACCTGCAAAGAAGGCTGCAAGCCTGCCACAGAGGAGAGCCTGGGTCAGGGGTGGTCAAATCACTTCTGTCACAGAAGTGGTCTTCCCTTAAAAATACAGTTATTTAAGCATTAGTCATTTTCTATGTTCCTTTCATGTCAGTTTAAAGGTAAACGCTTGCTGATGGTTGTTTTAGGTGATACTTTTTTCAGCACAATGTGTACCCATTCATTTACTGTTTTAATAGCTATTCAGACTACCATTAGTTTGGTGCTGATTTAAGTGACCTACCCAATAATACAGAGGCTTTTGGCCAATTCAACATCCACCACAACCAACAAAAAGGTTTCCTAGGACATGTACAGAAACACCTGCACCATGAATAGTATTCCTACGTGCCATAAGGGTGGAAGTCTCAAACTACATTTGAACAATATTGTCCAAAATGTAAAAAAAATTTTACATTTATGTTCTCTGAAAAAGGATGCATACACTGTGTTGTCGAAATAAAAGGAAAATCACACCCTAAGCACCTCCTGACATGGTCTGAGATTGTTTGAGGTGTTCACAAGCAAATCAGAATTTGTGCTCTCTCTTTCTAACATGAACTAAGCGTAACAACACACCTTTCATGCATGTATGTGCTAGAGTTTGTTTCTGCCGCACATGAGCAAACTTACTATTGAGATCAAAACAGATGCATACCCTTTACTTTAGTCTGTTCTTCAATACTTAATTTAAAGGTAATTTTAAATTAATAATTTTTTTTAATACATTAATTTTACTTAAAGTAATTAAACTATTAGAAGGAACTTGGCAAACGGTATAGTCTGGGGGAAAGAGTGTTACCTTTAAGGAGATGAGAGCACAGTGACAAACTTCGCTGTATAGACAGACAACTATGAATTAAAAATAGCTCTGTGATTGGCGCCCCCTGATGGCAGAGCTGCTTACTTTGCCATGTGAATAATTCCTTTCGCAGCCGTCTCCCAAAAGTCTATACCATAATTGGGTGGAGATTGCAGGAGAAAAGAGAGAAAGGTCATTTTGACTTTAACACCCCTCCACAGCAAGAAAAGGATTTTGCAAGGTCCAGGGTCTTTGTCCCATGTGATCCAAGTGTGCTCACAAGCTGTGTATAATCTGTCAACAAAGCCTCTCTTTCAGCTGTCCACAGAGGTTTCTAGATCTAGTTCCCTACTCATAATGAGAAAATGCTGCTATTTAACAGCAGGCATGTTTGTTTTATTTAATAAGTACATTAGAATGCAGGAGATTACACTACACTTGACACAAATGTATATACGTATGGTAATGTGAATACAGTGTCATGAGGTAAAATATATAGCAATATTTTAAAAATGTTGCCCCAACCCCCATTACAATTTATATCATTCAAACTATTTTGATGAAATAGACCAAAGCCTTACAATGTTTAACCAGAAGCATTCCACTGCTTGATCCCTCCTTCTGCTTGTAATTGTCTTAATTTCACCTCTCTCTCTCTTTCCTGGCCCAGTGCACAATTCACTGCTCTTATGATATCATAGTCAATGTACCTAAAGCCTCAGATAATCCCTAATCTCTTTGTTTATGTTTGGCCTATAAGCAGTTTTAATGTATCTGCACTTGGTTTTCAAAGAACTGGTATGCCCACTAATTAAATGCTTATATCCAAATCAACTTTCAGTGCATTAAATATACATTTTATAAGTTAATTTTCAAAAATAATGATTTCTAAAAGGTTCTTTGTTGGGCTATATGGATTCTGTTGCACAAAAGGTTCTTTGAAGTGGAAAATGGTAGTGAAGATTACATAAAGTCAATAAAGAAATGGTTCTTTTAGGAATCTTTTTAAGACATCACTGTAAACAACCCTTTTAGTACAGTGTATATGTATTCGCTGGAACTCATGACTTTGGATGCAACCCATGCATTCTCTAGAACCCATGACTTGCCATGCCATTGTTAGCGTTGCCCATGCTCTACCAATTGAGCTACAGCAACACACTTACACGGCTTTTGCTCTCTCACACAAAAACACACACACACTCTCACAAATACCATTTTAAACAGCAGACTGTGTCTTATCACACTGAAAGGGCAACAACCTGAATAAACTAGAGTGGCATTAATATTTATGCCCATAAAGTGCCCACATAATCAGACAGGGAGATGTCAGATGGCATTTTTGTGGAATGGGGTATTTGAGTGATGCATGGGCACTTACCGAGACCCACACATTGATACACATCACCTTCCACAAGCATCTATCTGCTTCCACTCCAGTTCTTCTTTTCATAGACACCTTTGACATTTTTGCCTACACACTTCCTCATCTTTCAATGTTTTCGTTCTCTCTGTCTCTCTCTCACACACACACTCTCAGAAACACAGTGACCCTGAGGACTGAGGTAGGCTCATGTCCTGAGTTGAGAAAAGAAAATACTGCATTGGAGAGAGGCAGCAAGAGAGGCAGCGAGGACAAATAACGCCCACCGACGTTGCAAAAAGTACTCCAGCAAAAATATCATGCTTCAAAATGTGCCTGTCCGTAATAAGAGTGAAATGAAGGATACATGTATAATTTAAATATGCACATTTAACTGGCCTAAAAAGGCCTGAATGTCTGTCTTGCTTTAAACTCTAACTGAATGTGGGACTAAGATTAGGATAACGTTAACGTCATGTTTAGGGCTGTCATAATATCATAAAGATTTTCACTACACAGTTATAACGGACAAATGAATTCACTGTAACCAGATAGTGGTGCTGAATTATGATATTATCAAATTAGTATTAACACGGTATCAATAATCATGGTTTGTTGTCAATATTGGTATATTATGACACTCCAGTCATGTTATAGGATTATCGCAACTGTACTTCTTAAAATATGAGACATGATAAATGCATACTGTATCTTCCCCAGGATGTATAGATAAATTAAAACTTGAGTGATAAAACACACTCACACACCCCCAGACACACACACACACCCCCAGACACACACACACACCCATAGACACACACAGACGGACACAGATAGACACACACAGACAGACACATACCCAGACACACACAGACAGACACACACACACACACACATACCCAGACACACACACACATACCCAGACACACACACACATACCCAGACACACACACACATACCCAGACACACACACACATACCCAGATACACGCACACACCCAGACAGACACACACAGACATTTGACTACACACACGCTTGACTACAATTAAATGCATAGAGAAAATAAAACAAGGAAAAAGAGACACCTCCATGCCAAACACTTGAATACAGGTCAGTACTGGCTATGAGACAGACAAAGAGAAAATGTGCCTTTACCAAGTGTAGCTGAAGTGTTGTTTCCATCAGTAGTCGAGATCCACAGTAAGAACACGAGCCAACAGAGGAAGCAGGTGCCTTTCACAACTAACAGTGCATCTAAATGACCACCAAATAAAGCCTCCCGTAAAAATTCTGTCATCTGGGCTGTCATTACAAAAAGCGTCCAACGATAATGAGCCATGAAGGAAATATCATTCCAGATTCATGTGACAACCCTCTCTCCCTTTCATAAGCAAACAGAAATATTTATCTAAGAAAAATGTTCAATATTTTCACTTGTAATCTCGAAAAACATAAGGAAACAAATATGTATAATATTAGCACAGTAATGAGATTAAAAAGAGAGATAAAAAGTGGTTGGTTGGTTTTTATTGCTTGTTATTAAATCTGAACCAAACAATTATTATTTTTCTTTCTCTTCTGTTAGTGGGGCTTGAGAAGAAAGGAAGAATTAAAAATGTGCCCCTGGGCTGTAAGCAGTAGCAGTAGTGATTAAAAACAGGAAACGCTGATACACAAGCTATTAGACAAAGCTATAATCAAATTCATTAATTTTACTCGTTCAGAGCCTGACAAGCTTTCTTAAAGTGACATTAGCCTCATTCAAGCACAAAAACAGGTGTGCTTGGAAATAAAGGGATTGCCCCCTCTCTTTCCCTTTTAAAAGCTTTTGCTATTTAAAGTCGTTCTTCAGTTATTTATTGTACCCGTTTCATTAAACATCTATGACTTTACACTGACTGGTCCATGTCTGGCATTACACAAGAGTATAATTAGATTTCTTGCAGACGTTAAAAGCTAAAGGTTTTGGCTTTAAGTATTTACGTCAAATGCGCAAACAGACAAACATGCAAATGACCGATTACACTACCGTCAGAAGATTAGCTACACATTCGAATCTGTCTGATCCATACCAACACATGTACGGTGCAAGCATGACCATTACTCTTAAAAGGTGGGGGGTTGGTTTAAATAAAACAGATGACAAATTAGAAAGCAATAACCACAATCAATTCTGAAACACTGCACAAAATTAATTAGAGTTCTGCATGGGAAAGCCTGGGCTGGCTTCTGGCCTCTCTGCTCCCATTTGTCTTTTTCTGCAGCTCTCTCCACTCCAGAGAACGGAGGAACATGCTGGAACAAGTCCTGGTCCTGCCAGCTTCCCACTACTCAACCAACCCCCATCTTAAGACTCTAAGGAAGCACATGATTAACTTCAAATTATTAAAAAAGTCCAAACTAATGGGAACAAGAGGGGCAGATATGGTGACTAGGCTGAGAGGCAAGGGAGTTGACTGTGTGTGTATACGTGTCTTTATATCTTGTCTAATGTCTCTCATGATGAAGCTGAGTGAAATGTGTGTTCCACAAGTTTTTAGATGGTGCCTTCTGACAGTGACCAGCTAACTGTCTCTCAAACAAGAAGCAGCAAGTTATTCATATTCTTACTACTGAGGGAACAAAAGCAGATACTACCAAGATGGAACAGAACAACCTGCTCCATGGCAGAAAAGACAAGCCTCGCTGATCCTGTGCACTCAAGAGCTGACTTAACTTTTCCTCTCAACACTTTTGCTTCTGTCTCTGGGTATCTGTACTTCTTATTTATAAAACACAGCCTCCACTCACAAAAACATTTAAAAGCACTCTCAAGTCTTCTCGTTAGGGCTGAGATAATGGGACATATGCAATTAAATCAAAGTTGTTTCCCTCTTTGCCAGCCTCGGAAACTTAAATGCATGGGAATTTTAGGACAAAGGGGATCATCTAGCTTTGGATAGCTCTGTTCAGCTCTCTATGTCAGTAACCAAGGGTTAACGCAATCACAATTAGCACTCGTGGGTCTTTATCTGATATATTTTTAATTAAGGGTATCCCACTCAAACTCTTGAAACCATCCCCCACCCTGAAAAAAGAAGGCGGGGGGAGTTTTGACAGGGCTAATTAATGATTGTTTGGAGAAATGTGGAGGCAAGACATTGGGTTCATTAGACAAGTCAGTCTGCCACACATCAAACAGGCCATAGTGGTCTGTCTGATCCCTTTTTTATTTCCCATCTCAGAGTGGTGCATGCTGGGAAGGGACGGATGAAGTGCAAAGTGAAGAAAGAGTAAAAGAGCGAGAGAGAGAGAGAAAGAGAGAGAGCGAGACAGACAAAGGGTAGTGCTGGCACTTCTGCAACAGGAGAGATGAATGACTTTTTACCTCAGAACACCAAGGCCTTAATGAAACCACCCGAGGCTAAACAATGGCATCTCTGAGACAGAGATATACACAGAGTACTGCACACATACTCACATGGGCACGCTTTGGCTGCTAAGTCCACCACACAATTATCTGGCACTGTACAGTACAAAAATTATGACCACACACTAAGCATATGCGCACACCACTTATTCATCACCAACTGAAAGTGGAACAGATTCACACCTTCTCACTCTCATCCTAAAATGTTGGTTTGTGCATACAAATACTTACAGCAATATATAAGCAGAGATCTTTTGCAGGGGCCACCTATGGAAAAACAGGTCACAAACTTCCTGAATTATATGGCCTCCCAAAATAGCTTGTATGTTGTACCACCTTAAACTCACAAATCACTCATGGATGGAAACAAACGTGTACTTCTAAAATGGCATATTTCAAAAGTTAAGAGACCATCAAAGCTGATATACATATAAAAAGTTCTGTTTTGATACAACAAACACTTCTACCTTCACTTTCAGCAGTGAACACATTTGAAATAACACTTCCTAAAGATACCTTGCAGCCATCTTGATGGCTATATTTCATTTTGTGCCCATTTTTACCACTTTTTTATCTTGATTTCTTTGTTTTTGAAGGAGGCTAAGGGTGGGTGCAATCGGCCCGGACTGTTTCAGCCATCTGGGGACATAACTCAAACAGGCCTCCACTATCAGCCAGGCAGCCGACTCATAAGACCGTTATAAAGAAAGAGCTGGGGACACAAACAGAGACATCAATCTTCTCTGATCAGCAGCAGATAGAGAGAAAGAAGCCCCAAAAATGGAGAAACAAACTGAATGACAATATTGGCCTGGACCAAGTGTCGGACCAGCCAAAGTCCAGAGGCAATATTTACTGATCTCTGCTTTATTTTTGCTGAATAAAATAATAGGGAAACAGAATATACAGATGTTCAGTGTGTTTTATGCGGTGTAAATCTATTAGTTGTAAATCTATATGACTTAATTTTGAACAGTAATATTAACTTCACAGGTTTTTAATTGCTTTTCAGTTTCTGATATAATAATAAAGATAAAAATAAACAACAATGGTAAATGGTGATATAAGGGTGATATAATTAAACAAAAAAAACTCACTAAGATCACTGGTCCTAATAACAAAAACATCTCAGATATTACGAGAATATGATCTATTACTGATCACATCATGAACCCCTGAGCTGAGGCAAAATGATTATTTGCTTTCTTATGCGTTTCACCAAAGAATTAGGAAGAAATCATTGTTCCAGCAGTAGAAGAGAAGCAATCTAAACAAGGCAGTCAATCAATGTCAATGACTTATCGACATAAGCGGCATTTGAGCAAAGATGCCACATTGTTGTTCTCTCTCTCTTTCTAATTCTCTCAATGAATTCATGAAGGCAAGTCCAGGTTATCACTCCTTGTCTTTCCCCTTTCATTCATCTCTCCCCCTCTCCATCATTCTCAATTAATGTGGGGGATGCTCTCAGCTTATCTCTTCTCTCCTGCTTCTGTGAATATGGAAGCCCTGTTCCCTCAGACACAAGAGCAAGATATCACAGAATGTACCACAACCACGACCTTATCACACTGTTGTTTCACAGGGGAACAGGCATTACATTCATGTTATGAGTTTTTAATATATTTAGAACATTTTATTCCAAGTATAAACACACACCTTAAACTCACAGATGCAGGTGATAGCACACACATCATTGATAGAAACAAACACAATGTAATGTCTAATGCAAATAATTTACAAACCTTTTTGCCTTGTGCTTTTGAAGCTATCTTACCAAACAAACCTTAACAAAGGCCCAAAAAGTGTTCTGGTAAAGTTAGGACATTTTCTGTTATTAATAAAAATTAAAAATAAACATGGTAAACTGAGATTCCTGCTCAGGTTTTTTGCTTGTCCATTGTTCTTCTAAAAAAGATCTAAATCTCAACAATGGTGACACAACATTCTCACCAATGTCAAGCTAAATTCTCAGAAGAAACGTAACTAATAAAATTTTACTTATCATCAACAATATTATAACGGTGTTAAATTTTGTATAATAAATCCTAAGGTTATACTTGTTATTGTACTTATCACTATACTTGTTATACTTATCACTTGAGACAAAGCTGATACATCACTAACAATTCATGTAGTCTTCGGAGTTGCTCCTGATGAAAGAGCAACTCTTGAAACATTCCTTCCATGCAGTGCAAAAGACAGCACGAAGACACAAGCGTGTTTACAGTCATTTAAAAAATGACTCATAACGTATAGAACTGTATGATTGCTTTAAGTTTGTGCTTTATCTTTAAGAAACCAAAAAAATGACATGATTAAAAAAAGCAACAGCAAGCGAGCACATCTGTTTGAAAGCATAAGGGATAAGCTTACAGTTAGCCACTAGCTTTCTAGACATTTCATGAGAAGGTCTCTTTACTTCTTAAGACTGAAACTCAAAGCCTTAATCAGAGAAAGTTTCTCTCTGTGTGTCATGTAAGCCTGCCACAACAAAGGCTATTAGCTGGCATTCATAGTGAGGGGAAGGTGCAGTGAGACATGATTGACAAATGGAGATCTGCAAGGCAACTGAAGAGCAATGTGACTTTAACCATTTATGACCAGCCAGCAGACATCAAACAGCATTGCCAGGCTTTTATTGACAGTCAAGATGCAGGGTGTCAAATGTTTACCATTACTTTCAAGTGCTGCATCAGAAGCTTTTCTTTTAAACACTGAAGCCATTTTCTCTCTCTCACTCTCTCGATTGCTCGCACTCTCTCGCTTACATTTTCTTCTGTGCAGTCCCTTTTTCTCTGATGAAGAGGCTGATTAAAGTTATGTAAGTGTCACCTGACTGCCAGGTCTGTTTACACGACAGCAAGGAAGCCAAATTAAGCACATCTAAATGCTAATGTTTAATTTCTAGAGAAATTGTTAAAAAATCATTTTCTACACAACAAATTCCTCTTTACCCTCCTTTTGGTTAAATTGAGCTTTCTCTGATTACTTTAATAGGATCTGATTAACTGATTAACCATCACCTAGAGAGTGTCAATCCAAATAATCCTTTAAGCAGGGACAAATGCTGTGAAATGTTTTACAGGCCTTTCATTTGAATAGGAATAATGGTACGTGTGTTATTCTTTGTTTGGATTTGATCAGTGGTGTAGGAGTGGGAAACGCATGGACAGCACTTGTGTAAAGTTGGACGAGGACCAGAAACACTCCCATTACACTTTGTTATTGCTTCAAAATATGATAAAGTCAATGCAGGTATCTGCAGTTATACAGCTGTGTACGAATGTCTGAGACCACAGTGACAATCTTGATTCATATTCTAACCTACACCTAAAAATAACAAATTCTGAAAAACTAAAAAGAAACATTGCAGACATAAAGTTCATGATTAAAATGCACCTTAAATGCAATAAAGTAGGTTACTTTTACTATCTGCTTAATACAAAAGTCAAATTTTAGTGCTTGAGTCTCAAAGTATTTTTCAAAGCATGCTGGACATACATGGATCATCAGGTTTTGCACAAACCGCTAAATTGAGTGCATGTTATCATAACACAAATAGGGGACATACCAAACGGCAAGAACTTGTCATGCTAATTTTTCAATTTAACTTTTTACTCAAATCGTTGCACTGATAAATATAATTTGCAACAAAACATTTAATTAGACTAAAGAAAATTAAAAGTATTTTCACTATAGGTCCCAGACTTTCAGACTCCACTGAATGTTTTAAAAGCTTTTATGCAAATGATGCTTGACACAGCAACATACCAAATTGTAATTGCCTTATAACATGACAGTTTTATATTTGCTTCCGTCACTGGAAGGTGGTCTTGTCCTAGTGTGATTTTGGTAGATGATGATTTGTTGAGAATAGAAACAAAGACTCACTCATCGGGAAATTAACCATTAGCACAGCACAACATTCTTCTTACATTTACATTTAGTCATTTAGCTGACGCTTTTATCCAAAGCGACTTACAAATGAGGAAAGGAAGCAACTTCGATTACAATAAGAGACAACATTG
>JAZGTJ010001443.1:0-46767 GCA_036877575.1 Botia almorhae | reverse complement strand
CCCCCTCAGATTTAATGGCAGCAGTTCTATTTCTGTGCCTGTATTGCGTGTGTACAAACAGACATAAACAACTTAAACACCAGTGAATTGGCTCAGCTTTCTTAACTTTGGGGTTGAATAACAGGCACGCACATATACAGACTCGCATACACAAACAAAAGGGTTTAGCAACTGCTTTGTATTCCAGTATTCTGGGGAAGATGTCAACACACAGTTGTACACAGTTACACACACAGTTACACACACACACAGACACACACAAGCCCTGAGAAGGTCATAATTGAATTTGTCTGGGAAATGCATGTAATAGCTTCCAGCAGTACAGTTTGAGCAAACACAGAAAACCAAAATATATACTATATATATAACTATATGTATATATATGTTATTATTGTTTTAATATTATTACATTTCTACATTTCTATTTATATCAAAATGTTTAATATTTAAAAAACTTTTAGTTTAAATACTTTATTTAGTTTAAATACTTTAAATATTAAGAACTAAGTATCATTATTGTAGTACTGTATGAAAACCAGGTACTAACTAATATAGCTAGTGTTAGGTAAGCTGGCTTATTCTAGTCTGGCTTATCCTCTGAGATGACTGGACATTACTGTCTCTTTGCCTCTTTGACTTTCTGCCAACAGATATCTTGTGGTTCTTCCTCAACAGGTGAACTAGATGGCCATCACAGCCCCAGGAACGACATGTCTATCTATTCTCCCTCTCTCTCAACCCCTGCTCACCTGACAGGTGTCTGGACTAAGCATACAGACTCAGACTCTGCTGCACTAAACCTGATGTGATCCATGAATCCAGCCTGTGATTCGCTGCCAAGGTACATTTCAGAACTCTGACCACCCCAGCACCTGCTAAACACACACTGACTCAACTGCATGCAGCAGCAACCACACAGACCCTCTCTAAATACATACACACATATACACTTGAGCCAAACCACATACACACCCACACATACCCTTCCTAAATACCTACACACCAACCACACACCAAGTCATGTTTAATGTCTTATGCTGCAAATACATTCAAACACACACAAACATCAACCACAAACAGATCCTCCCTCAAATACCCAGAGCTGTGGAATGATGGTTGACCAGTTAAATAATTGTCCAGCAGCTGACAAGTCAATTAGGTTGACTAGTATCTCTCTATTTATTGCTCTCTCTCTCTCTCTCTCTCTCTCTCTCTTTAAAGAGAGATACAGACAGACAGACAGAGACAGAGAGGCAGACCTGGTAGTTGATTTTGAGAATGATTTTCAGCACATCTCAACTATAAACGCTCTCATACATTTCCACCAAACTCCCACACGCACATACAGGAGAACATTCATAAAAAAAACATCAATCCATCAGACACACTTCCACACCGCAATCTCTTAAGGAGGGAAAAACACAGTGGACTCTGATGTAAAGTCCAACCGCCCAAAACCGCGGCTGAGTCAGTCAGCGTGTAAGACGATCCCTGACCAGAACCCTCCCTAAAAGAGCTGACTGAACGCATTCACAGCCACAAAACACAAGAGTGTGACATGAACAGAGCACGTTTGATGCATGCATGTGAAACATACAGACGATGACAAATCTCTGAATACGTGTGGCGTAATGTAATCATTACAGGAAAACGACCGGGTTTGTGCCCAGATCTGTGGCCCAGACTGTTTTTTGCTTTAATTTTGCAGCTAACAGTACGTTCTATTGACCATTGAGCTCTGCTGAAGCTGTACAAATTTTCCCGCCCAAATGTGGACAACCATTGGTCGACTTTTGACACCAAGAGTCAAAGTACTGCATCTTTCTGGAAATTAAAGCGACCCAGAAATACCAACAAAGCTTTCAAACCACAGAAAGAGACAGTATCTGATGTTTTAATATTGTTACTATGAAAGCACTTTAATATTTCTTTTAATGGGAGATGTGGTCTGCAGGCGGACAGTTAGAGAGGTCTGTGGAGAGGTGCTGAACAAACTGTGTGGTCCACATTTAAATACCTCAATAAAATTTTTAATCGGTTGTGGGGAGGGGTGGGCTGAGGGGCTGCTGCATAATGCCTTTAGGCACATTGTTGCCCTTGTCCATGTAAAATAAAATAATATTGTTTATAAATGTCATAGGTGTGAACTTACTGCCTTACAAAGTCGCCTCACAAATCATTTTTGAATTTTACTAAAAAACTCAAATGTTTATGCAGACATATTATGTAGTAGTAATCTAGTCAGAACTGGAAATGAGGGAGGACTCGGGAGAAAGACTCAGGGGAGGGTCTTTCTCTCTTAATACACATAATATGTCTCTTAATACACATAATAGCCTCCAAACACTATGCAAATATTATACAAAAAATATAGCGGGATTTTTGGCATCTTTGGTTTAAATATAAACTATGTCCCCAACTAGGGTCCCCCCAGTAAATCTCAGCCATATCTACCACTATAGTCACGTATTTACAGTATGTGGTACAATGAAGATACCTGGGACTGAAGCTGAGCCACAAGCTGTTTGTTTCTGGCTTTAAAATGCATTCAGGAAAAGTGCTGCTCCTGTGGCCATGCAGACACTTTTTCTTTTTTTTAATTCACTAATGTTTATTTGCCCTGAGATTATTCTGTGTGCAGGGAGCAGAAAAATAATGAGCTGTTTATATTGCATTTTTACGATACTGGGATGAGATTCAGGATAAACCCTGGTAGTATGAATTGTAATTATGGTTTTTGGAGTGTGGTGGGTGTTATACACGATACAGCTCTGTTCGCCTCTTCCAATGTGTCCACTGCAGCCCTGTAGCTAGTGATGCACAAAATGGCATCTTCATTATCGTCCACTTGACTACTGTAACTAGACGTTTTCACCTGAACCTGATCAGATGATTTCTTAGTGGGAACTTGCATCAGGCACATTCAAAAAACTATATACTGCCAGAGCAAATGTAAATGGACAGATTGGGTCCAACTAATTAAAACGCAATTTTAAAACATATAAATAAAAACCTTTCCAAAAGGGGTTTTACTGTGCATGTAATGATACTGGTCTAATAACAGACAACACTTTTTTTGAATTACGGGCAATTTTTGAACGCATATGAAATAAAAAAATGTTTAAATTCCGACTTGAAATGAATAACGAAATGAATAAGGACAAATGAAAATGTTTCACTTTAGCTTTTAATTCTGCACATAAGAATCATTTAGATAGCGCTGATAAAGCCCACAGCGGCATCACAGCGGAGATGGGAGATAGGTGGATATCAGGAAGGATGAGAGACACAGAGAGAGAGAGAGAGAGAGAGGGAGAGAGAGAGAGAGAAAGAGAGAGAGAGAAAGAGAGAGAGAGAGCGTTATAAACACAAGATTTAATTCCAGTCTCAACAAAATAGCTGGCGCGACTTTGTACACTGGCAGTCGTATTGCAATTACATCGAAAGAACATTTTTTCTTTCTCTCTCCCTCTCAATTGACTTGATTAAACCTGAACAGTTAGTCTGTTGGTCTGAACATCTGTGACCTCCAGATGGACATGGTGCTTATTTTTACATAAACACCTCAAGAAATGAAATAAATACAGAAAGAGCTCTTCCACATCTGCCTTTTTCTTTTCACATGTCTGTTTCTATCTCAACATAAACCCTCTTTCTCTCTTCCTGTATTCTGCCCATATTTCTGCTTTAATATCAGACAGCACTCTGTCCATCTCAGTTTTCCATTTCCTTCTGACCACTTTGCCTATTCTTCCGCTCTTATCCTTCTGTTATTCCCAGAATCTGGCCGGCTCTGCTGCGGTTCCTCCCTCGCGTTCGGTGAGACGCAGCACAGCTCCTTCTTCTAATGAACCCAGTGACCCACATCATTTTTGTATTAGCATTTCTAGACCACGAAGGTAAAAATCAAATTTCTGGGGCACATCATATAAATGTGTCTATTGACTTCTTTGTACAAAATGTCAGATTTCATTGCTTCTGATTCACACAAAATGCCATTTGGAATGTTCTCCAATCATCAAGTTTGGCAGAGGTCTATGCCAACCTGAGTGCAAAACCAGGTTAAATCATTAGATGTTCTAAATTAGAAGGATGATTTAGAATACTGAATTAAAAGACTTTGAAGCCTCACTGTATATCCATGTGTGCTTCCTGAATCACCATTGACACTGACACTCATGCACAGCACTCATACTGTATATTTACACACTAATAGTGTTTGCAACTCATTAGCACTGCAGTAGTCCAAAGTAAAGTATGCATACTAAATGCCAATCATTTAAAAAACACTAACAAAAATGTACGTTTATTTGGGACACAGAGTTCCAGACTAACGCAATTACTCTGGAGCCACCGGCTCTTACAAATAAAACGTTAAGCGAGATTACGTCTCTGCTCAATACAGACTGTCAGATGCTCTGTTCATCTGTTCACACTGTTCAGATCAACTGCCCATGTTCACATTAAGTTTTGGAGCCACATTTTGGAAGTCTATTGCAGTGCTCAAAGATTTACCAGAAAGTACATCAGGTTCTGTACTGTTCTGTATTGCTAGTGTAATTCTATAGAGGTGCTAGCAGACATAATGACTGCAGTACATTGACTGTGTTGATGTGATTAACTTCTTAAGCTGCTAAGTTTTAACCAACAGCCAGTACAATGAATCTAATAGACAGTAATGAACTACTCCTGAAACTTAATGAAGTCAAATAGGGGTGGGGTTGGTATGTGGTTGCCAAGGTGTTCTGGATGTAAGGCTAAAAACAATTGGGTTTGATGGCTCTCAGAACAAGATCTTATGGGCATCTCTCAACCTGATCAGCAGAGGATGGCAAAAATCCATAAAGGGGTTCTGTTATACTCTTTTTAATTTGTTTTTGGGGGTTCACTAGGTTTTCATGCCTAACTATATAAAAACACATGATTTTTTACACTTTACCTTATTGCTGCCGCTCTCTTGACTAGTCTGTTAGGTTTCTGGTTCTGTGAAGCCCCGCCTTTTGAAATACAAAATGTGCTCTGATTGGTTTGCGCTTTGTTGGCATGGCAACAACACACTACTACAGCAGCTCATTTTCTTCACCACTTTTTGCGTTTTTATGGGGTCAGGGTTTATCTGACTTCTGTTCCGCAGCTCATTGTACTGCCTACGACCCGTTCATTGTAGTTCCTAAAAAACGGTTCCTGTTAAAGAGACTATCTCCCATCGCAGTGAACTTTGAACATTGTAACTTTGTGGATCTTTTTTATGCTCGAACAGTAACATTACACACTAACTAATGTAGAAAAACTGAAAACGTATAATAGCACCATTTTAAAGTCATCAGCCCTCTCATGATTGGATAACAGCTCTTTGGGACCCCTCTCATCTTTTCCATTTCCCATCCGCCGGACAACCCCCACTTATTCACAAGGGAGGGTGGCACCTCATTACGCGGGTGTAACCTGGATTTGACTGACACTTGAATGTCCTGCCAGATATGAGAGAAGCAGCAACAATGAACTCCAGACCTCTGTGATTGACAGCAGTTACACAGCCAGGTGTGTGTTAATGGGACTGATCTGTTAGGGGAGGGTTTCTGTAGCTGGAGGCTAGTGGTTACATCATGCTATGGTGAAGTCAGCATGTGTTCCACACAGAGCTGGTTCTCTAAGCACACACTGTACCGGTAGAGTCCGTCAGCTGTGGGTTTAACTGGAAACAGGCAAGTCTGTGCTCGTGGGGGACCGGGGAAGAAATAAAATTGTGTCAGCCTTTTAATTCCTTGTTTTGGTCTTTGATTTTCCATTTCTGCCTGTAGCTCTGAGTTGTCACTAACATGCTTAAACAAGCAGATCACCAGGACACTGCTGATATTAAAAGGATAAAGCTATAATGACTACTACATTGCAGAGTCGACAATTTGAAACAATAATTTAGTGGAATCAATTATTTTACATACAATGCAATAAAATGCATTTTTGAGGGACCAGATAATTAGGTATTAGGTAAAGCATGGTGTTGTCTTCAGATAAACGGTTGCAGATCCAACCGTTTATCTGAAGCACCCTTTTATAAAGACCAACTTCTCAATGCTCAACTCACCTACAGGTCATGTGTGAATTTTAAACTGCCAACATGAGATATTTCAACATGCTAAAACCAACACAGAGAAATCCTCAGAGCACAAATAAATCACATGGCTCTAGTATAACCTCCAACATTAAACATCTTAAATCACTTTGGTAAAAAGATCACAGTAAAATACAGTGTGCCACACAGTTTAGCCACACTGAAACCAGTGCTCGGCATAACTCCAGACTCGTAATGCCTCTCTTGAAGTGCCCAGGGGCCAGTCTTAGTCTGTTCCAGGTTCAGTAGGTTTGGACCTGTGCCTGGATCAGGTTTTCTAGACACATCTCCCAAACTCACTTCAGCTATAAAGTCTGCAACTTCAAGTCTGTATTTTTGAAGTCTATAAAATTGCCATAGCAGAGAAAGATTTCTCAGTAAAACTGTTAAACACTGAAACCATATCACAACTGTAAAATCATACCACATGGAAACAGTTAGGAAATGATAGCTTAATGAAATTGACTTAGAAATCGACTTTCACAAATGCAACAAATATAGTGATTACAAGGCTCTCTGGAATACTTAATTCTGATTGGCCAGTCGTGGCATTCTGCATGTATTTTTAGAGTCCTACAGACCAGTTTGCAACAGGGCCTTGCTGACTGTATATTATCCCTTACACGTGACAACATGGTGAGTGGTTTGTTTATTCCTTAATTCTTGGTCCACAATAAGCAAAAGAGTTTGTAACTGTGAACATGTGGGCTCCCCAACAAAATGTCTGAGTTTCACTGATCTGATTTGATGACATCTCCAGCTTCACCACGCTGAACAACACTGAACCCACACAGATGACTCACAACTGCCAGTTACAGTCACACCAACAGATCATTCAGTCTGCACTTCAATAAACCTTTCACTCACACTCTCGTTTTTGGAGGGAAGTGGGGCTAATAACTGTCATATTTTGAAGACTGAAATAACAGTAATACAAAATAATGTTAATGTTCTTTGTGTGTGTAGATAACCTCTTGCATCTGTTACCTTGGCAACCATGAAGCTGTATAAAGTGGTTTGAGAGAACTAACTCACTAGTTGGTTGAGAGCAACATGTCAAAATGGAATGAATCTCAGTAATGAGAAACAAGACAACAACATCATTATTCACCCTATGTTTTCTCACCTAAACATCACTACAGTTTGTTAAATGTATGTTTAAAACAACAAAAAACTGTGTCAATGATTAAATTTAATTCAGGATTCTGTAAATAAAGTCCACTGCAGGTTCTGTCCAAAATATATTTCTAATTTCCATAGTAAACAGACCAGACCAGTAAGTAAATGTTCCAGCCCATAGCTTTCTTCAGAAAAACAATACGGAAACAATAATTATGAAAATTACCTTTTGCAGCGTATTGACTTTATCCTACATACTTATTATATTTAAATACTGCTAATTTTCCAAATAACCTAAATTTCTAAAATACAGGAAATTCCCTTCAAATGTTAAGCTAAACGTTCAGGGGGGTTCTGGAGAGGTCTACTGTACCCTCCTCCATGCAGACAATAAACCCTCTAGAAACCCACAGAAGCCTTTAAGAACAGGTCTGGTAGCAATTACCCAACAGAAGTTCTAACCTCTGATGTCAGTCCCAGCACATAAACTGATGTTGTTAATATTTTCAGTAGAATTCATCAATATCCTGCCCTGCCGCTGTATTCCGGCTTTTCCTGGAACAACACGGGGGCAATTCTATGTATGTATATGTTGTTAGGTCTATGAAGGTCTAAGAAAAAGCCATATAGGAACAATTTCAGTGAGCAAGAGTTCAGAAGGTTTTCTCTAAACCCAGACTGAGAAGATAAGCAGTGGGGGCATGAAATGGGTACAGATCTTTAACATCTGTGGATCAGATGTGTAGCATAAATATCAACCTATAGACAGAAGTAAAGGTGAAAGAGCCGTAGGAATCTAAACACACTATTCACTCACAGACATTTGCTTCGTTTTGCACAGTGCTAACCTATAATATATTCTTACAGTAAATCACTGTAATCAAGCCTGCACATATATGTAAATATACTGTATAGACAGAATCACCACAGAGGTATCTGCATGTACAGGAGCTTTGTTCTATATACAGTTTTGTTCTACGTACAAAACTAGAAATGCTTTTGGCTTGTTTGAATGTGTTATTATTGACCTACAGGCAAGTATTTTAAGTAAACCTATAGGAAAGAAAAATCACGGATGAGATCTCTTTAATATCTCGTTTATTTCTCCAAGACAGCGATAAGATTAAATGGAAAGCAAATGGAGAGCAAATGGAAACTATTCCTTAAGTCTTTTCTTAAGTGTCTCAGATATTTCTCCTGAGGAAAAAATCTCACAAACGTCAATATTATTAAAGATTTCAATATAAACTCAAACATTTCTCATCAAATTTACCCCAAACCAGATTATTTTAGCTATACACTCTGTGTTAATTTTATAGCTGCTTACATGTAATGTATGTTAACAATTGTCCTAAACAATTGTAGGAGAAACATCTGAGTCAAAGTTAAATGACAACTTAAATGAACCATAACTGAGATCTCTGTCAGATCTTCTAAGCTTTGAAAGAGCAATCATGGAGAATGATTTTCCTTTGGGATTTCTCCTCTGGGAACATTCATCTAACCCTAACACAGTGTTATAATATCAGAATGTTAGAAATGACTGAGCGCAGCAGTGGAACTCACGGTGGTTGGTAAGGAATGGGTCCATTAGGAGATGGCTTCATGGACAGGGTCATATGTCCCACACTGGTGCCGGGCAGCGGTAATGGCACCTGTCCTTGGCCCTGTGGGAAGTTCTGCTGAGGAATGGGCCGCTGGGGAATGACATTATGACCATTGCCGTATCCATTTGTATGGCCGCCGTTTGGATGTCCACCGTTGGAGTGTCCGTTGAGTGGTCCGGTGGGATGAGAGGATGGGGGATGAGTGGTCTGTTCGCAGGACTTGCCTTTAGAGCCTGGCTTGCACACGCACACGTGAGGCCGCAAACACATTCCGCCATTTTTACATGGGGGTGAACAATTGGCTGTGAACAGAGGTAAGGTCATACAATTAAAAGTGCCATATACATACATACATACACACATGCATACATATACAGTAAAACATTATGCAATCAATAAGGCATGACAACATGTTTTTACATTATTTTAATGGAAGGGTAGGTCTTTTTTTTGAAGCATTTTTTGTTATGCAGGTTGAAAGTCTCCTCACATTCTGATAGCAATCACTACATAAAGTGGCATAAATGTATTATTTTTTTATTTATATATGATCTGTGGAAGGTGCAGGACCATAAAATGTTCGTCCAAACGTTGCATTCTGTCTGAATGCAATGATAGGATGTCCTACCTGCCAGTCAACCTATGTATTTGCATTCCCTTCACATGCTATTGGATGAGGTGTGGCTTTGAAGAGCACTCTGAAGGGAGGGTGGGATCTTTGGCTTTTCAAAGCTAGGTTGTTATTGCTAGCCTCTCCGAAATTGCCTACTTTACATTTAACTAATGAAGCTTAAACAATTTCACCTTTTTCCAAGTTACAACAACGCAACACCAGTCCAAAAATTAAATTGTAAGTTGGAACGATTTGTATAGCCAATTTGAGTAAACCTAAAACTTTAAAGCAGCAAAAAATGCATTGCAATGTATATGAGCCAAAATAATGTTCTGCGGTTTTCTGCTGACAGAGCTTAACTTGTGTTTAACTGAGAATATTTCTTGAAAAAGTTCTGCAGTATTGCTGAACTAATGAGTCAATTAGTTCATAGTTTTTGTCCACTTTTCACATGGTAATGAACAAAACTTTTTAAAATTGAGGGCAGAACTGCTATCTGCATGAATTATGGAAGAGAAAGAGAGAGGGAGGGGGGGCAGAGAGAGCGAGAGAGAGGGAAAATGAATGGATGACTGGGTGTTGACTTGTGGTCTGTAATTACATCATTGAGGAGAAGGAACAAGGCTGTCATTTTTCAACTACAAAGAGCTGCCGAGCAGCCACCATGGCCAAGGTACACAGGCTCTCTCGCACCCACACAATCAAACCAGCTTGCTGCTGCTGCTGCTGCTTCTCAGCACATTACAGTTATTCAAGTCTATGCAGTGATTGAGCGCTGTTAAGATTCCTAAACAGGAAATGAATCAGAGCCCAGGCAAACTTTAAGACAGAGCCCGTTTAAATCTGATCTCATCTCATGAACAGCCTTTTATGACATCACAGAGTTCAGCAGCTGCTCTGCCTAACACAACATGCACCAGGACAAACATCTTGTGATCCTCCTCATGTATCTGCTACAGACCTGGTGGTCCAGACTTCATAGCTATCCCTTTAATGTAGCTGGGCAAACGTTAGCATAATTTGTCATACATTTGACATTGCGGTGAGAGTGTTACATCACCTATGACATCATTAAAACCACTCCCCCAATTTGTGGAGGGTTTCATTTCAGCTGATGTGACTCACAGCGGGGGAATTTCGATAGTCTTTTCCTCCAACACTAGGTTTCCCTCTATTTTCCCTCACTCTGGCCCTCAGACATAGAGCATTCACAAGAAGCCGATACTTGTTCAGATTCTGCCGGCGTAAACACATGCAAAGGCTCACACGAGAGCCACACACAAAACAAACACACACGTTGTCATAAATGTACACAGACATTTGAGGTACTACACACTAACACAACAATCACTCACCCCAACATAGATTTACATACAGCATAATAGCTGAGTTAAAGGAACGGAACAGAAAAACTAATTTTAATTCAATTTGATTAATGATTAATCATTAACCATTTACTCACCCCAAACCCACATGTCCATCCTCTGTTAAACACATAAGCAGAATGTGCACAATTTCATTAAACTTGAATTTTAATTAAACCATCAAAATTTTAATTAAAACATCTAGTGACCATGATTTTCATTAAATAAGCATTTAAATATCAATCCGATCCTCTTACTGATCTGTCACATGGTTCCAGAAGACTTGGAATATAGCGTATTGGGGCGTAGTGGGGCTTTTTAACCCTTTTGACAACCACAATATGTTTTCACTGTATAAAAAAAGAAGTGTGAAGTAAATGATGACGTTTTGGGTGAGCCATTGCTTTCAATGACAGCTAACTAGCTAACAAGATTTACTTAATAACATTTTTGATATATATGACACATAACATTAAAGGCATTCTACTAACATTACCACAAGAACACTGATAACTTTTAGAGAACATTAGCCAATGTTCTGAGAATGTTCCCTGTTAGCAGGGGAGACAGACAGCAGCTGTCTTTAACCCAGCATCACACGCCACCATTCTGGCCGCAATTTGTATCTTTTTTCCTTCTTCTAAGAACACGCATCATGCCAGCTCTCATTTAGAAATATCTGGTTGCACAGAGACCTGGCAAACACCAGTTTCAGTTGCTGTGTAAATGCCCTGCCAACAATACATCATACAACAACCACACCAAATGACTTTTCCACTGATAGCAAACTCCATTTTTACAAACAACTGGCCCAGCATAGGCAGAAAGGAAATTGAATTTGGGATCTAGACTTTGACCTAGATTTCAGTTCAATCTAGAAAAAGCCAATAAAAGCACAATGCAAACTGTATGGACCTAACATGTTGTAAAAAAAAACTGATGTTATTCCTTTAAGGCGCATTGTAGCTGATGCAGTGAGCGTAAATGCAATATTGCAGCTTGAGATGTTGCATTATGTGGCATTTAGCCATTTAATACTAGCTCACACCCAGATAACCAGTGTGACCAATGACAAAAACTTGTGGAATTAACAAGATGCTGCCGTTCTGGAGTAAAAGGCTTAATGTGATTAATATGTCTGCTCTAGCGAAGGAAGTCCCGCCCACTAGTAAAAAGAGCCAATCATCAATCGCTAAACTGTAATGTTCTCTGGGGGAGGGCTCTGTACAGAATGTCGCGAAGGACTGCCTTTGCATATGTGTAGTACCTGATGGGATCTGGACAACTTGTTTTTATAGCACAATTTCAGCTTTAAGAAACAGAATTACGGTACAGTTGATGTCGGGTTTTAAAGTTGCTCAGAAATTTATTGTTTTATTGTTGTCTTAGCCAAGAATTTAGAGATATCTGTCTTCCCTCAGTCATGTAGATAAAACTTGGTCTTGTATGACTGAAATCGGCAGTGACTACCGCACAGCAAACCTTCTCTATAACTTTAGGCTTTGATCGTACAGCGTGTGACTATATATCAGTACAACAATATGAGTGTTTGCAGAGACTAATGATGGGGCTGTTGTGCAATGTGTAAGTTAAACGGTCCATTCAATGCCTCTTCTAATCTTCCTGCTGACTGAACTGTACCTGACTGAAAGATATAAAAGGCATAGAAGACAGAGAGAGAGCAGGAAAGATCAACAGATAGATAAAGAGAGAGTAGAAGGGAAATGAAAAGGGTGATCTTGCTGACTCATACGGTCGGGCTGTGAGGAGCAATGCTGGGTAATTCCAATGCGTTATTCGTTTTATCCCTCAAGTCAATATTGAAATTCGTTTCAAATGTGTTGCGCTGTGGGCTCAGCAGTGCAGGGGCTCACGTGCAGCTGAGTGTGCTGGACGTAAGGTCGATAAGCCCATTTCAGTCTGTCAGTATTTCACTGTGGACACCGGGCCAATTAAAGTCGGCCATTTTTCTTATCGGGTTTATACATGTAACACATCTAAGAAAAGCTAATTCAAGCTAATTCTGTACGCTGCCAATCTAACAGTTTTAGGTAGTAAGAACATTTCCTAACGTTGAATAACAAAAACATTAAAAATGTTATTTTAAAGTTCTAAAAATGCTAAAAACGTTTTTTAGACGTTGTATGTAGCTTTTGCCTGGTTATACGGACATTATTCAAACAATTCTAATTCTGTTTTTTTAACATTTTTAAAATGTTCCACTAACTACTTAATAACATTTTAATATATAATGTTTAAAAACATTCTACTAACGTTACTATAAGAACTTTCTTAAAAACTTTGAAAGAACGTTTAAAGAACATTAGCCAACATTCTAAGAATGTTCCTCGTTAGCTGGGCTGGATTTAATTAGCAGCTTAGCATACTAAGATGCTATCTGAAGACAGGAATGACAATGACTTTATTGAAATACTCGCAGCGCAGCACTGAACCAGTGTAGATTGTATCTGGATCAACTGGACCGTGGGTGGTTAGCAAACAAGATTACAGGTAGGAGAAAAGTGATGTCTGTAAACTCTCTTTAGTTTGGTCACATCACAGCATGTTCCTCAACCTGGCCACCTGTTCTCATAAATCTAGGACACTTTTTCAGCGTGGATGGCCAGGTAAACTTATCTGTCTCTCTGCTGTGCAACGGAGCCCAGGTGAAATTTTTCACGTTGTGTTTAATCTGGCAAGAGATGTAATAATTGAGTCCTGTTCAACTGACGCAAGAAACAGATCGAGCAAACAGACAGAAATGGAGATTGGCAGGTAGCCGTGTACATATGTCTGGGCTCAGGAAAAAAACATTCCAACACTAGCTTTCTTAACTTGTAAATTAGATTTTTTGATCGTGTTTTGAAAAGTTTGGGGAGGAAATAGCCAACAGGTTTAATTACAGCTATAAACTATGATCAAACTTGCTAGTCAGTTGCAGGTGGTATTAGGGAAGATAATGTCATTCTAGACAGCATTTCATTGGACAAAAATGTGCCTAGTGCAGGATGACTCATCAAGACCTTTAGTCCCTTTGCCTGAAAGGGAAGAACCTTACATAATAAATGTGTTTAGACTGAATTTTTGGCAACACTTAAACGAGCATATACAATACTGTGCATCAGTCTTTTTTTAGTAGACACATAATACAGTAGATGTTTTTTGTACTAAAATGCATCAACAAAAAGCCACAAAATGGGGTCTTTAAATTAAAGCATCCAGAAACTCTGGTCATAGCAAAAATGTTCTCTTTATTTTAGTTTTCACCATCCACCAGGTCTTTGTCAGCAAAACAATCTTCCATTGTACAAGCAAATTAAATTACCAACTACATCCCTCGTCCCAAAACCCACATCTGTCTGAAAGAAAAACAAAAATACTCTGAATGTTTCCTGATGATTTCAAACCAATAAAAGGATTCAGGAAAAGTCTGAGAAACATTTGAATGCACATCACATGGTGAATGCAAGCACGAAAACACACTAAATCCTCAGGGAACAGAGATTAACAAGGCAGCAGTCATTCTGTAGACTGAACCCAGCTCACTTTGTGACCTCCATTCATACAGGCGTTTGTGAATTCCATCTAAAAAAGCCTGCTATCGGGCTAGCAACTTAAGAATAATGTTTTGTTTAAAAACATTATTAAAGTTATAATATATAAATAATACATATACAAACATAATTCTAAAATAACTTTTTAATAACTTTTTAAAAATGTTAAGGCAACTTTTAGAAAACATTAGCAAATGTTCAGAAAACGTTTCATAGTTGAGTTAGCTGGGTAGTTGTTAAAGCCACTGCTGTGCTGTACTGATTTCTGTACTGAGGTCTTCATTGTCATGATTATTTATAGGACAAGACAAGCCAAAAAAATGAACCAAGATTAGTGCTCTTCCTGTTCCATTAAAGATAAAGTGCTGAAGTTTAATATCCTGCTGATAAAACAGGAAGGTTGATATCCCAGCATTCCCCAGCAACGTGCAATATTAAGACAATGAACTTAGTCGACAACCAAAGCTATCTGGATGACAGACAGATCTGGATAAACCTAGGTTATAAAAGACTTTACCTGCAAAGTTTCACACAGATGAGAGAAACCAGACAGGATAAACAAAAGTCATTTCTACTCAAGTCAGTTCTCTTTGTTAGAAGGTTCAACCAAGCGCCATTAAACATTCAGCAGAAAAACTGATGATCCAGTCTATATTCTGAGACAGGAGAGGTGGAGAGCGGAGACATAGTGATTTTAAAACGAATGAATGTAAAAATATACAGAGACAGGGGCGGGGGACTGAACACAAACTTGACATTCTCATTTTTCCCCTATACTGAAAAATATATAAGGTATGAAATCAATACAAATGTGTAATCCTTGATGTTCCTTTTCAACATGTTCCTAGTTAACAAATTATCACATTGAATGCTGCTGTCAGGAGTACACATGTCTCATATTTCATTGTAAATCTGCTTGAAAGCATGTGTATACAGTGGTGATCTTGTTACAAGATACCTGTTTATGAATTTACGCCAGCAACCTGGCAGACATACTGGGTTATGTAAATTTATGTGGATAACCTTTCACAGAAGCATACCAAAGCTGGCAAATCATAACAACAAACTGTTAACTGAATCAGTGTTACAGCAAACTGCAGGCAATATAACCCGATGTGACATCAGACAGCAGCAAAGGAAAGAAATGTTCTCTAGAGGAATCTAGAAATGTTCTCTGAGGTTTTAAAGAGGCTTCCCTTATCCACATTCAATATTTCCTTCAAGGCCTTCCATTAAAAATGTTATGTTACATTTCAGCTCGAATTTAAGGGCTTTGAGGCCTCACGCTGGGCGTCTGAAATCAAATGCGACAACTAGAGATGCCGCCACTGAAAATAAGAGATTGCTAAAGGAAAAGTGTTCTGCTCTGGTCCAACTCCAGAAGCCCTGCAGAGTGATTTCTCTGCCCATGTAAACAGGGGCTCTCTCTCTGTAAACAGGGAGTTCTGTCTTTTTCTACTACCCCTTCACACACACACACTTGCCAAAGACTATATATTGGGAACTGAACCCAGATTTATTATACAAGCATACACGAGTTGTGTGACTAAAACAAACTGCAAACACTCTGATTTTCTATAACTTAGCAGACAAACCCCCAGGGAAAAAAACTCAGATTTATGAAATATAAATATGTAGAACCAAGATGAATTTGAACGTATGAGAAAGGTCTTTTGGAATAAATCTGTTCACTTAAACTAAATACATAATCTCCATCTTAAATGTACATCTGATGTTCGATGCAGACCTCCAAGACAAAACACTGTCAAAATGTACCAGACATTTAAGACACGATCTTGGAGGCGCCGTGGACCCGACACACAGGAAAGTCAATTCATCATTCCTAAAAACAAGGAGTAGGAGGACGGAATGTCATAGGATACATGGATGTAGACACAATATTGATTGTCTAGAATGTGTGTAAAAGGTGGGTATGAGGAATTTTTTGCTGGAGGTAAAATTTAGACAGTGGGTGGAGGTGCAGTTTTCCCTGATGGCCAAGCACGCACACACACACACACACACAGTGGCCGGTTTTATATAACCTGCTGGCAGAAACACACAGGCTCTGGAGAAATGGATTGTGCTCTCACGGCGGATCTCAATGTAGGTTATCATACTCTCTCAACCCTTCCTCTCTGTCTCTGTTCCCACAATTCTCTCTGCTTAGGTTCCCTCATATTCTATTCAAATCCAGGACCTCCCGCCCTTGTTTCTTTCTCCATTTCTTTGACTCTCATTTTCTGTAACTACACGCTGCAGCTTATGTTCACTTCCTGTGACCTTTAACAACACATCTCCAGCCCAGCCCCCCACTCACAGGTGGGCGATACAGCTGTCTTGCTGTTTATGAAGGATACCATAAAACATCTCTGCTTACGTGTTTAAACCACGGCAACTGCTCACGGCATTAAGAGGTTTCTGTCTGGGTAAGAAATATAGAGCCCTAAACTATTTGCTTAATAGGTGAACGTAATCTCTCTTGCTTCTATTTACCAAACATACTCATCCAAAGACAGTTTCCAGACAGCACCTTATTGCATGGGGACGATGGAGCAACACAGTGTTGAATGTGTTGCTCAAAAGCACATAGCAAGGGTTTAGACACAACGAGGTGTATGAAGTGTTATGACGCAATTATCCAGCCTTGGCTCCAACCTAAAGATATACAAAACGAGATATTTTTAAAATGGACCCTTAACTCATTTATCTTAAAGGGACAGTTCACTCCAAAACAGCATTCTCCCATCGTCTGCTTACTTGTATGTTTATTAGATTATTGCAAGCACATCGTTTAACAGGCGGGTAGGACATCCTATCATTGCATTTGGACCGAATGCAATGATTGGACAAACATTTTATGGCCCTGAACCATCCACAGAAGATGTGAAGAGACTTTCAACCATCATAACGAAAAAGGTTTCTGGAAGGACTTGCCTACTCTTTTTTTAAGCCCTTGTATAATTATGCTGGTTTTGTGTCAACTTCACTCTGATAAGTTGCACTTCTTAGGGTCTTAGAGTTTAGAAAAGGATATACAAATGATCCTTAAGGAACGCGTGAGACCCCTAGAAAACAGTTTGAAGCTAAAGCAGGGAAACCATACAGACTTGATCTCCAGAGTGACTCAGGTCCTTCTGTCCTGCAGCAACATTTTAAAGGCAAGTTCAGCATGGCATTTAGAAGAACTGTGAGATGCATGGAGAAGAAAGACCAGCACATGCACGGCGCTGAAGAATCGTCATAACTCACGTTTGGTACAGCGCTGAGATTCCGGGGTCTTGCTCCAACCAACACAGCACTGCCCCCCACAGACGTTCACTCTGTAATGACACCAAGAGTCACGCTCACACACAAATCGAATGGACCTACTAACCTTACTGTAACCCCCCGGTCAATCTACCCGCCCACCCACCCAGTGGTTTCTGATGTAAGTCCGCTCTCACAGGAGGGCCCGGGGCCAAAGCTGCTTGACGTTCCAATATAATCAGACGCCTTATTCCCACTGTGCTATTTCATACTGTACTTCACCACAAAGTGAGAGGAACCGATCCAAAGCACAGAAAATATTAAGAAATACGATGTGGGATACACTCGATACTCTTCGTGATTGGAGGAAATGTGGAAAAACCTTTGTGAAATGGCCTGCTTTAATTTTTGAAGGGGCACCAGGTTCATTGCTTCACTGGAGCCAGTAGCCTACATTTGAACTGGCTAATGTGCTCTTACTGAGACAACAGATGTTACTGTGTTGTTGAATTATGAATGGCTTTTTGAACATCACAATGACTGTTGGCCTTATCAAACTGCATAGGGACAACAATAGCTAAACTATTGATAAACTTAATTGTGCCACTCATAATGCATATTTAGAATGTAAATCTATTCGCTCATACTTTACATTGGTGTTCATGGCTCAGTGCAATAACAGTATATACACTAGGTAATTATTTTGTGTAAAACTATTGTAACTCATTATATTAATAATGTAAAGTGTTGCATACTCTTAAGTATGCTGCCTCCAAGTCTTACCCTGACACTTTCATATGATGGCTGGATGTGTGCCGGACGGGCTGCGTGTCCTGGCGGATCGGAATGCTTGGGTTTGGCTGGTGACCCATCCGCCTGGTCCGGACCTGGCCGCCGAAGCTGGCTTTGAGCTCCACATTGTAGGAGTGCGGCTGCCCCGATGCACCGGAGAGCGATGAAATGGAGCTCACGTGAACACGATCCGTACCGCTCGGTCCCGGTTGAAGCACGTACAATCTCCTGAAGCCGCTCTGATCCGCCGAAAGCGAAGCCGGAGAAATCAATAACGCCAGAGCAATAATGATGTCCCATACAAGTAGAGCCATATCCATTAAGTGTGAAAGTTTTAAAACCGTTTGAAAGAAAAACTCTCAGCGCAGCGTGTGGACCCTGTGCTACACACACACACACTACACATGTAACTTAAAAGAATAGAACAGAAACAAATAATTGTGAAAGTTCAGCTTCACTCTTTGTAAATTCACTCTTTTGCGTGTAAAAATAAAGTTGTAAAGTGCTGTGACCTGTCACCTATTCGCCATAAGAATGCAGTCAAAGGCAAACGTAACTTAAAAAGAAAAAAAATCCTGAATTAAATAAAAGCTTCAAGAAACCCAAAACGGGTGAGACGGGAGTAAACTGGAGTCGACGCGGCGTTTGTTCCTCGCGGAGCGGCAGAAGGGAGCTCGCGTGCGCGAGATTGAAGCTCGAGCGTTTGAAAGTTTGAAAACTCCTATAAAAGTTAGAGCGCGTGTGTGTGCAAGGTCAGGAGTTTGTGCTCGAGCTCTACACAGCCAACCTCCTGTAGACATGACGTCAGGGATGAAGCTGTTATTGGAACACAAATGTGGGGCCGAACCCCAAAACCAAGGGCAAAAAATAAAAAAAACTATGGGGGTGCAAGTGAAAATGTCAGCCGTCTGCTAGTTATTTGACACTTCGTGGAGTAAGATCATATGTCGGCGCATCGTAGCTCATAAGCCTGTCACGACATCAGTTCGTTTTACACATCCGTTTATAAATAACAAGGTCGTTTATTTCAATGGCTCTTAATTTAATATTACGCCTTTCGTGGATGAGGACATGTCGCATACTGTAACGAGCTTATGTTGGCATTTCCACCAATGACTGACTTTGCATCAAAATACAGTTTGATTGGACGCGTGGCCTTTGACATCAACAAGAAAATAAATTGGCTTTAAATTTTCAACATTTAGTTATGTGATCCAAATCACTCTCTACAGACTCCTCACCGACTCTAAATCTGACTTTAAGAAGTTTTTGCCCATGAATGGGGTCTCTATGGCCTCCCTACACATCAAAAACCGGATCCTATTAATACATGCAGCCTTCACACACCCTCTCGTTTCAAAGCACAAATATAACATGCACCAATCCATTCTTTCACATGCTCATAATTTCCTAAATTTAGCAGAAAGTCGCTGTCCTCCCACAGACACTTGTTATCTGGCTTACCAGAATGTCTTTACAGCATTACTGTAAGATGACTCCAAAACTTCCTTGGAAAACAGCTTAGGAAGTGTGTGGGCGAGACAGCCAGACAGACAGATAGATAGACAAACGAAATATCGTTCCTCATTCACTTTGGCACACATATGGAAAGGAAATGTTTGGAAGAAGATCTTTGGCCAATTATAATGTTTATTGACGGTATGAGATCCTTAGAAAGATCAGAATGTTTCTGTAGAAATGATCTACTGTCAAGCAAAATGGTGCAAAATATATTAATGAAGAATTTCTTTTGTAAATAATATTGCATAATTAGGACAATAAGGTAAACTCTTCTAAGTTGATGACCTCTAATTTGGCAAAAATCTGTTTCTGTCTTTAATCACACAACTGACAGATCTAATAGGCTATAGTTGAAAAGAGTATTCGGTTAAGAGTGAGACAGTGGTGTCAAAGCTATTCTTGGGTCACAGCTATTTATAGTATAAAAATAATGACCATCATAACTAAAAGAGGAGAAGGCCAGGCAAGAGAAAGAGTTAGAGACAGAACGTGAAGAATATAATGTTAATGATGAGATCTGGTGTTCTGTACAAAAAACAAAACTAAGCACTGAGACGGTTCATTTTACATTTTATAATAGAACAAGATACAAATGACTGAAAAAATGTTTGTTCGCAAAAATGAGTTTGTGTAAATTTAAAGGAAAATTACAGGAGTGTGTTGTGCCAGAAATCAATTACACTTATTTATTTAGCAGACGCTTTTATTCTAAACAAAACTTACAAATTAAAGAGCATTTAACATTTTGACTTTTTCGAAGCATTTAACTTTTTTCGAACAACAGCAAGAGTAATGCAAGAACTGGTAATAATGCTTCATTTACTCTGACTGTTCCCAGAGGTTATTTCATTAGAGCTTTTGAGACTCTATATATTGTACTGTATATACAGTACTGTACTCACCACATGCAGTCTTACTGTATTTCTAAGCTCACCTCCTGGGTCTCATTCGTACAGTAGCAGCTAGAATGTGGGGATATTTTATGTCAAACACAATCAACTTTTATAGCTATATAAACTGAGGGAACATGTAAGGCCATTGGCTTCACTTTGTTCATTTGGGTGCAAGACAGCAGGGATGCAGTGAAACGATACAGCAGTCACCCATACAACCCACAGAGGAGGACCAGACCATCAAACTGTATCAGTGATATCACCACAGCCCTGGGGGAGGAAGAAGAGCTGTTCTGTGGAATTAACTAAAAATGGATTTTGTGATTGTTGCCTCAGCCAGCAGGGCGGCACCCAGTGGGAGTGACACAGATGTCTCCTCTCAGCAGCTCTGGATTGTAATATTGGGTTTTCAAGCACATACTTTTGTTTGTTAGCGCTACCTGACCTATAATACTTGCTACTGAATCCATTAAAAGAACAGAGATGAGCTTAATACTTGTTTAATCACAACTTGTTAATTTCAGAACAACGTGTTCCCCTCAAGGTTGCACAAACAAGAGTGTGCGTTGTGCTAAAGCTACAGAATGTTTAGCTTTCTCACACTTTCTGAGTGGTGGTCAGTTTCCCTCAAAATAATCACACAAGAACTGAAAGTATTAAAATACTTTCTTGATGTGATAACTTTGTAAGATCTCGAAAAAATGTGCGCACTACTTAAAAAAAATTGGACTTTCCCCATTCCTGACAAACATGCGTCACTGTCAATAAACAGCGCTGCTATTGCGCATTCGCATCGTGTCTGGAAGAAGTTCACATGGTTTTTCCCAGGACACGGACGCAGGACGTTTGTTTTGTCAGCCTTGTGTTCTTTTTTTGCCTCCAGATCTCCTGAAGGTTCTCTGTGGCAACTTAGCCACAATCTGTGCAACCAACCGAACAATGAATAACTTTCTGGTTTCTCTTAACGGTCAAAACCTCTCACAACGAAAGCTAATTACTAACAGACATTCTCTAATGCACAAATACCATTCAGAGAAAAATCACTGGAATGATGTAATTCCTCAGAGAACAGATGCAGAGGGCTGCAAGTGAGAGAGGAAATCCTTATCCTAGGAAATCTGACGGTTAAATATAAATCTCTTTATAAATATACATTAACATTGGAATTAAAGGGCGGTAAACATGTACATCAATATTGTAAGGCGATAAGTGAAAATCTAATTCTATGCCAGAGTCCTATGTGATGCATTTATGATTCTTAACATTAATAAAACATTATTAAGTATTTATTAAGTTTTATTAAGCATTATTAACATTGTACAGACTATAAACATTATTATAGTCTGTACAATATAGTTCTGAGGTGGACATAAGACAAACTCGGCAAACCTTAACATAATGATATAAGCACTGATCTAAAAAGCATTACCACACCACATTTGTTCGGTTTTACTGACTGTCAGCACGGATTTGATTATGGCATTTTGCCTGCCTACAGCCAAATCACCCTTGATTCAATGCAACAGCGCTCCTGCATGTGTGATACTGCTTACATATGTAATATTCCTGTTTTATTAACTCCTCATTCATACCCCTGGGTTATTTAGTTCCATGTTTACACAGTTTGTACTTTTCCGGCAGTTATTAATTCTGGGTGGTTGGGTTTTCAGATTTCACACATTACATTAGTAAACCCTTGAATAACGTTCTTATTTGCGTATGTTGTGTTTGTTCAAATCAAGCTTAGAAAAAAACTCTGTAACTGTTACTGCTTAGTCCCAGGTTAAAAGTAGCTATAATCCAGGGTTAAACAGATGTTAACCCAGGGTTAAGCACAGAAATGTACTAAAGTAAATAATTAAACTATTCAAGCACTTACATTGTGTAAACACTTTTAGATGACATAAACAACTGGCCAAAATAAGGCTCGCATGCAGAAGTAAACAGCAAAGAACCAAGACTCCCATCTCACAACACTCAACTAGCAGAGCACACCAGACATGAGTAATACACAGAATCTAATATCATGTGAACTGGATATTAGCATGATCTTAGCCATCTTGAATTTGAAGCTATTCAGTGTTTGAGTGTCTTTGCTAATCCTTTAATATTAATTATGATTTTTAAGTAAAAAAAAACAGCAAAAGAGTAAGAAAGAAAGATGAGTATTTATTATTAAATTGGATGGAGATACACTTGTACATAAGACAACTGGGAAGTTTAATGCCAGCCTCAGGGACCATATGATCACAGAACTTCTGATTAGGGCAAAGACAACTGACCCTAGATCAGTGTGTGCTGATGTCTTTCAGTTTTTTTCTTGTTGATTGAATTGATAAATTGAACAGGTGATGGAATTCAAACGGATGAAAGTCCCGAGCCATAATCTGCAGACGAGAAGGTCTTACGACTTTAAAATACCATTTAAACCAAACAAAGCTGGAGAAAAAGGTGACGTTTTCTCATTGGCTTCGTAGCTGGGCACTCAGCTCCTGCAGCTCTGTGATTAGCTGCTCGAGCTCTGTGACATCACCTCGGAGATCGTCATGGAGTTCTCCCGTGGCAACATCAGTGTAGAGTTGCTGTGAAGACAAAAACCCATAACATTACGATATATTTAAAGTCAACACAATCAAAATAAACCTTACTCAATTTCTTAAAATATGGTTCTAGTTTTATTATCAATGATTCATCAGTGCATGTTGTTCCAAAGACAAACAGAAACTTTGTCTTGCATTAAAATGCGATTATGTTTTTCCACCCCTTTTAAATGACTTTCCATTTTGGGTGACATCATCAAGCCCCTTTTTCAAACCCATCTCCAATCATCTGCCATACAGAGACCACATTTCATGGTCCAATCAGTTCTGAGAAGATAAAATTAAGTTCTCTCTACATTTTTAATATACAGTTTTAGGTAACAAAAATATGGGTATAAACACAGATTCATGTAGACTGCATATACTGTAATATCATAAAATGGCCAGAAATGAGCAAACACCAAACACATCGGTAAGTCTTTTGAGGTTTTGATAAATGCATAAATAAATCGAAATTCCAATGTGTGTGTGAAACTTACTTTGGCTTTGGTGACCAGGCTCTTCAAACTGAGTCGAGCTGAAGACAACAACTGCAGACCTTCCAGAGAATTCTGCTTAGACCTGCTACAGCTGATAGACACTGAGAGAGAGAGANGAAGTTATTAGAGTTTAGAGAGTTTTATCCTCAGGAGAGCAGAGGAGTAGAAGACAGACCAGCACTGGAACATTAAGCACCAGTATGCTGCAGAGCCAATAAGAGAGGAATACAGAGACACAGATAGAGAGATAGCAAGTGTCAAGGGTCAGAATTGGTAATGTCTGTGCCCCCACGAATCAAAGGCTTATGGTAGAAAAAGCCAAGATCATTATTTATTATTATTTTCTGTACTGCAATTTATTGCCAGTCAGCACAAGAGCAGTTCAAAGTGTGTGGGCGTGTAAGAGAGAGAAAGCCACATTACGTGTAATGTGTCTGTACTTGATCATGACCTTTAAGTATCTACTCAGTAGTTATCAGCGCAACAACGCCATTAAAACGCATTTAATACACAATTGTATTCACAGCACCTGTCATCACAACCTCTCCTTTTCTTTAAACATGCTCATGAGTCAACCATAGCTAACAGTTCAATACAACTGCAACATTGCTTTAACAGTGAAACAGAAGTATTTTGTGCGTGAATACTTCAACTAAATTTTTCCTAAACACGTCCCTTCCCAGCATGCATCTGTTCTGTTCTGTACCTGTTTAACTTCCTCATTGCCAAAGGCCTCTTACCTCATTTCTCTCTCTCTCTCTAGTTCGCTCTCTTTCTTTCTCTCTCACTCGTTCGCTCTCTCTCTCTTTCTCTCTCGTTCGCTCTCTCTATCTCTTTCTTTCTCTCTCTCTCCCCACCCTGTACCACATCCTCTCTAGTTCTCTTTTTCTTCCTTTCTTTCCCGGCCTGTCTCCATCTCCATGTTGTTGCCTTGAGCAGCGAGGGCAGGAAAAGTACTGTGATTAATGAGTGTCTAGCTCATTCAGCAAACGCGCACACACACAACAGGCCAGATCGAGTGGGAGGGGATGGAGGTGTGTGAAGGGTTCTGCTACATTTGCTGAGCCTCCGCTTTATAAATCATTAAGATCAAGAACAATGTTCTGCATGCTCAAGCACAAATTGCTGATGAACAGGAGGGTGTGTGTGACTCTAAAATGACCAGCAAACATTTGAGCTACATCAAGTCAAGGTAAGCACATTCACAAAAAAAATCTGCAAGAACTTAATTCAGTTGTGGACAGAGGTTGCACACATTAGAAATTGGTTTTCTTAAAATTAAACTAAAAACTCCAATTAAATAACTTGTGAAGCAGAAACCTTATTAACTGAAGTTAAGGAGGGAAAATGCCAGCTGAATCTTTTTCAGTGAACTACTAGCGAGCAACAGCAAACATTAGAATTGGAACTTTCGTAGATCAATTTAGACTTTGTTGCCTTAAGATAATATATAAAAAGGCCAATTTATTACAATCTTTACTTTTCCCATGCAAAGCATGCTGGGAACTAGAAATCCACCGCCCAGTTTGAGCAATACATCAACCCCAAAAGGAATGTTTAATGAATTCCCAATGCAAATAGATTAAACCTGTAAAATAGTTTAGCACAGTTTTCTTAAATGGATTTCACACAATGTTTCATTGTGTTTCATTTGCTCATTTTAATTAAGTAAATTAAGCGAGGTGCAAAATCTTTTTTGGGCATGTTACGCCTAATTTACGAATGTGACAGGTTGAGAAAAAGACAGAAAATGGGGAAAGAATTGCTATTCACCTCAAAGCCTTTGCTTTGTCCCATCTGATGTTTAATTCAACACACACACACTGACCAAACCCTCAGCGTCCTGCCTAATGAGACACACAGCCTCACAAAAACAAACCCAACCGGTAAACACACACTGGCACACATGTCTACACACTGCAGAATGTCTCTGGTGGAGGTCAGAAGGGTAAAAGGCTTGTTTGTCGTTCTTGCTCCTGGTGCATGTTCTCAATCCATCAGCCTTTTTAAGCCTCTCGTGCCGCCACATTAGCAGTGATGGAGTGGCTCCTGAATTAAATGCCTTACGGTTTCAGTGCCAGGGTGTGTGTGTGTGTGTGTGTGTGTGTGAGAGAGAGATAGATAGAGAGAGAGAGAGAGAGAGATCTCACCATTAGCCATGTCTCTGGCCCGCTTCACTACAGATCGGAAGCTGCTGAGGTCTTTCTCCCAGCCTGCTGTCTGCGTCTCGCACCGATGCGCTTTACTCAGGAACTGTAGCACCTACAAACACACACACATGATACATAGGTCATACACATAAGCAAGCACTCTTTCTCTATGTGTCACACGACATACAGAGCAAAATATGCCATTTACGAGATGAGCACAGCACATCATCATAATTACCAGTGGGAAACGCTGTATCTTCTTTAACTCTTGAGTTCATTTAAGATTAATGGCAGACAGAAATTGGTATTGGTCACAAAGACTTAATTTGTGTACTGTTGATGAAGAATAGCATTAAACCTAGCTTGAAAATAAATGCATTTAGACGGTTTGTGGTGACAGACCACAAATTAAACAGACTGTGGAGCCAAACAACATTGCCTATAATTCCTGGTGGAAGTACAAAAAGTATTGGAAAAACACAAAAAATCAATTATGAATCAATGTCTATGCATTGCACATTTGTTTTTACTAGCCCTAATAAGTTTACTGGCTTTTTCTGTAACTGATATATCAATACACAAAATTGCCCGACTGACTGCCCAGGACTCGTTATGTTTAAGGGACTGTTATGATCGTTTGTTTAGGAATTTGTTTAGAGAACACTATCAAGATTAGCAATACTGATATCTGCCTTAGCAAGCATCACTAATTAAAAGATTTACCTTCTCATTGTCCTCCAGGTTGTTGCTATGCCCATCGCCGTAGAGACGTGCATACTGCCTCCATATTTGAGCATCGCTGCTACAGCGGGCAGATACTCGACCAAAGAGCTCTTGCAATTTAGGTTTAAGATTGGATGCATGGTCACCACGGTGATCTGTCAGGTTGTCAACTACAGCACGAACGAGGATTTCCAACACCTGTTTAAAAACAACAAAGAATGATATACAAGTTTACACCCAAAGGATGTTTAAAAAACAACTGTGACACCGAAGGACATCCATCTGAATTCTAATGCAGGACTGACATTTCCCCTCTGTAGTGCCTGACCCCAGAACTTACCTTTGACCTCTGCCCTCTTTGAGTTCAAAGCACAAATCTCTAAACTTGACCTCTGCATTCTTAGATTTTTTTGGCTATGTTAAACAGAGATGCTCTGCTCTAAACTGCAGGCAAAATTTTATGCATGTATACTTCACATGGAAGTCAATCCCACAATGCATTGCAACAAAATAAACCAAGATGGTGGACAAAATGAGTGTGCCACTTGCTGCTTAATTCTTTTACATCTTCCTATACTTCCATTCTTCTGTTACTATTCCTATTTATCATGCTCACTTTCTTGTTGGCGCTCATTCAATAGTCCCTAGATTTCAGCTCACACACGCTGTCTGTCTGTGTGCTAAAAAGCATGGCTTTATAGCATGATACATTAGGCATACCCACACACACACGAACACCCACACAGTGGTCATGCCAAGCCACAGAGTAGTTGCGGGCTGACAGATGCAACATGAGCACAGATGAAATACTCTCTGTACCTTATTCGCGCACACACACACACTACTCACCACCAGCAAAGCTGTGTGATTAGAGACGCTGTGCTCGCTAAACCACACAAACAAATGCAGACACTCTAGAAAGTCTGTACATGTGCCAGGAGAGACACCAGGAAAAGCCAAAGAGACTTTAGACTTCATCCTGTCTGTCTGGAAAAGTCGTATTCATCTCTCTCTTTCTCACACACACACTTGTATATGTGTTTTACAGGGACTGTCAACAGCACTGCTAGCATAATGTCGATTACAACTGAAAATAATTCAATCTGTAATATTTTTTATATATATTTTTATATATATAAAAGCAGGGAACTTGATGCCCAGGTCACACATTACCCCTAAAATAAAAAGACATTTTATTAAAACTAAAGAAAATGAAGTCTATTTTTAAGTCCACCACCAATAACGTTACACATTTTTAATTACTATTATGTGCGTGTGTGTATATGTCACACTCTAAATGCCTTTGTGAGATGTGATTAGTCAGGAGGAGATTCCCTGGAGGGTGTCTGTTAAGTGTGTGTGTGTGTGTGTGTCAGAGGCGGTTTTTTCCACAAACTCCAACATCTAAACTAAGCACACCACACCCTTAAACTGCACTAAACTACCAAAATACATGACCTGAAGGCTGGGCTCCACATTCCTGTGTGTGTTTGTGTGTGTGTTACAGCTATTAATCACAGTCTTTAATCAGGGTCAACACGTGTGTTTGGTCTGCAACTAACAAGCACCAAACTCCACCGTAATTACTAAAGCAGAAGCAGAGCCTACAGGCATTAACAATTTGTGTGCGTTTGCTTATGTGTACATATTCTGTGCATTAGAAAGCCAAACCCTTTATCTGCATTGTACCCGTCCTGGTAACTGCATCTAATGTGACTTTTACACTGTATTGGAAATCACAACATGCATGTCACAACATAAATACAATGGTGTTTCATGACTGACAGCTAACTAACG
The DNA here is from genome assembly GCA_036877575.1 of Botia almorhae. Classification (NCBI taxonomy): domain Eukaryota; kingdom Metazoa; phylum Chordata; class Actinopteri; order Cypriniformes; family Botiidae; genus Botia; species Botia almorhae. The sequence goes on along the minus strand of JAZGTJ010001443.1, from coordinate 18,194 downwards.
ATGTCACATTCCAAACGTTCCAAAGCGCTTCAGTTCACGAGCAGCTATTACTCATAAGATGAAGCGTGGGGGGGGGGGAATGACCCCAATTTACGTTACATGCTCTATATACTTCCTTTTGTATGATGTGTGTCATACAGACTGTGTGAGAGAGAGATAGATAGATAGAAAGAGAATGATACACTGTGAGGGTATAAAAGTGGGGACCACTTAAAAAAAAATGAAGTAAATAATAATAAAAAATAGCTGATAAACAAATTCATGTTTACTTTTCAATTCGTTATTTGAAATACATTGATAACCTTTTCTGTAATGAAGAAGATGAAGGAATGTCTAAAGAATTACAATATGTCTGACAAATGCAAAATACAAGCATCTTTAACAGCGGTTTTAGACACAGTGAGCCTATTGTATTTGTGCAGTGATGTATGTGTAAGTAACTCATAACTAATGTTCACACTTCAAATGGACAGATTAGAGAGAAACTTCATCTGAGCAAACCGTCTGCACATAGATCAGCATGTTTCATGTGCACCATATGTTCTCCTGACAGCACATACGTGTGGTCACTCAATGAATCATGAAAACATACAGTACACATTCCTGAAGGTTCATCTTTCTCAACTTTTCATCGCCCCCTTTTTTTCCCCCTGCGGCTATCATTTCTTCACCTGCACAAGCATCATCTCTCCTCACTGCTTCTAATTCTCCTCAGGCTGAGATTTTTGTCACTGAAGTCATTGGTGTAATATTGATGAAGTCACCTCAGACGTTTCCTCCAGTAGTTTTGCCTCTGGATCCTCATATTTTACCTCACAGGCTCCTCAAACACGGTCATCTGACCAGTAAAGGATGAGGGGAAGATTAAGGGTGATTCTTCAGTTTTTTTTTTAAGAAGAAATGGCTTTAAAAATGATTCTAGTTTTAAAGATAGATTACTGTAGTTTCAAACTGTTAATGTGTCTCAATTACGGTTTACTAACACGCAACAGTACTGAAGCAGCGAATTTGCCATAATTCCTATATTTTGGATTTTTGTATATTTTGGTAAATGTAAAAAATGTGCTATAATCTTTTAGTAACCATGGTGCTTTCAGTTAAGAGCGCATTGAAAATATTACACAGAAAACTTAAGACTTTTATTTTCTTAGAAACTTCTTAGAAATTTTCTTAGAGCACTTCTAAATCATAGAAAGTTTTACTAGGTCAAAATCCACTTTAAAACAGATCAATGTCAAAATCACATTAAAATCACATACCTTTCCTTAATGACATTTAAACTGTATTTATTTAAGGACATGTAATGATGAATGTTCTGACACTGTTAAAAGACAGCTTATGTTTAACGATTCCAAGCAGTATCAAGTGCACCCAACTGAAGAAACACCTTTATATAATTATTTGATCTCTGTGCAAAACTTTCAGGAAAACCTCAAGTCCATCTTTATCCACAAGAGTTGTCTTCCACAAGTCAAGAGCATGTGTGCTAACTGCCGCATGGCTCCATCTAAAGAGCCTTTAATTTTACATTTGCACTCATCCATCCTTAAATACATCTATTTATAACTAATTAAAATACAAATCAACCTAACGTTTTCTAAAATTTGGGTCAGGATGCTATCAGTGGCTCCACTGGTGTCATGGATCATATGAAGTACAGTGACCAAACTGAAATTACTGCAAATTTGACTACAAAGTGATTTTCAATCGGACCCTGGGTGTAATTCCTAAGATAAAATTCTCCTGGGATGAGCGAGGGAATGAACAATGAAGGTGAGATAGCGAATGACAGATAACAGTATACTTGATTCATCTGAAGTCTGTTTTTAGCTATGTGGAATGTGAATTAGTGGGTGAGATCAATAAAAGAGACGTATGACTGTATACGGATTTACATTAACATACAACACGCACACACCACTTTCTTATATTAAACAGATGCTCTCATCTAATTTCCCACTAACATCTGAGGGATTTCTGTGTGGTGGGAGAGTTTATTTCATTTCAAAGGGAATGAAATAAACAACAGAGAGAAGCGAGCGATGATTCTCAGTACAGCTAAACTCGAGATCCCAATTATCGTCTGAAATTCTCAAGTGAGCTGAGCCGACTGCTAGCGCTGACCTCTCTGACTTCTGTGCTTTTGTGTCACAACTTTAAATTGATGAGCTGCTAGCGGCTCGCTGGACGCAAACGAATAAACCAATAATCCAATGAATGAAAACCACTGGGAAAAAATTGTTAGATGTGAATGTGAAAAATTCAGAAATTTCAGAAATGAACTAGTCTTTAAAGGGGCAATATTACAGCTGATTTGATTTTTTAAGGACTCTTTTTTTAATCCTGTTTATTTGATCCTGTTCATCCTGTTCCTTTAATCCTATTCAAATTCTTGAATCTACTCATTACCATAAATTTAAGACAATTATGCTCATTAACAAAGAATTGTTTACTAGGAAATATAATAATGTTTACAATACAAAAAAGAAAATAGGAATCATACAGGTGTATTTTTACTAAATTTAAGAAATTTAGGTAATGAAGAAAACCTATTTCCAGTGGCAATTTCTACAGATTTTATAAAGCGTGTCTGTGCAGGCAATCCAGAAGACACCAAAACATGGTTGTGGGTGAAAAAATTCAGCAGACTGAACCCCTGGATTATATATACCCCTGTAACCAAAAAAAAACCAAAGCCTCCAACATCTAAACATTGGTTTCCTACAGCCCTTTAAACACAATTGCTCTGAATTAAGTGAAACAAACTTGCTTAAAAAGAAGTTTCATGTGCTTGTTTTCCCTTGTTTCCCCCGTTTCGCATATTTGGGGCAGTTAATTTGCTATTTGTTGATGCGCAGCAAGGGTTTTAGATTATTTTGCACAGATCACAGTGGGGGGTGTCAGGAGGCTGTGTATAAAAATTAGACATGCACAATGCGGCTCCTTTTCGTAAGGGAGAGCTATTACCTCTGTGGAAATAAAAGATAATTTACTGTCACCGTGGTGACCCGGGAGTCGCTGTAAGCGGAAGGAAGTAAACAAGTACCAGGCATCTGACTACCAAATGATAAAACAAACGACGCATTTAATAGGATGTAGCAGCTGGTACATCAAGCAACGACAGCACAAACGTGTCTAACGGGATAGAGCTATTAGACACGCATAGACATGCGTTATGACAGTGGTGCAATTAGTTCTACCGCTAACATATATATATATATATATATATAAAATATATTTTATATATATATATATTTATATATATATATATATATATATATAAAACATTGTTCAGTTTGGTTCAGATCTGAAGTTACAGTTAATATATATACATACAGTCAGATTGGGACATGCCTAGGGTATCTAACTTCTGGGGACAAAAGTGTCCCCAGATTATAGCCAATTAGACCAACACATACACTTGTAAAGCCTCAGTCACTCATCAGATCTCATACACAAACACTTTTGCTTATAAAACCACGCGCACGCACACGCACACACACACCTTTTATCTATGCATGCAGTCAGGCAGCTGTTGGTGTGTTTGGAGGCCACGATGACAAGCAACACAGGAGACAAACTTGAGACTCCAGCTGCTTCACACTGCTTACAAAAGCCAAAACAATGTTCCAAAAAAAAGTGTGTGGTTTTGGAAAGTCACAAATCACTTTTGAATGTATGCACAGGATGGCGATAAGGGAGTCTGGTGTCTGTCTGAAGGTTATCCTGAAAAACTGTTGACCCACCTCCACGTCCTTGTATTTGTCCTTCAGGTCCATGAGCCGATGGTACGCTCTGATAGCTTCACCAAACTCGCCCAGATCTATACACACAGCGATGAAATTCTCCCAGATCTGCCATCGCTCATAATTACACTTGAGTGCTTCCTGAAGAGTGCGGAACGCCTTCACCCTGCCCCACACACACACACACACACACACACACAGACACACACACAGACACACACACAGACACACACACAGACACACACACACACAAAAGAAAAACACCAGTGTGTTTATCAGAGAGACTGTAAGACTGCAAAAACGGACTTATTGGCAAACCCACAGTTAGTATTTGGAAAATATGCAGCTCTGCCAAGCGTTGTAACAGGGGTTTGCTTGAACACTATTCTGTAACTTTTCAAAAACCTAGTGAGCTGCCTACTTTGCTTTACAGACAGCACTGTAAAGCACCGCTGCTCCTGATGCAATAAAACAGTAGGCAGCATAATTATGGCACGGCATACCTTTTAGCCAAATTCTAATGCAGCACTGCATGTCTCCTTCATTGACAGAGAAGGTGGTTGCCTATGTATGCAGTAGATAGCAAGGCAGCTCAATAGATTTTGGAACAAAGCCTACAGTGTTTTTGTAAGGGCTGTCAACAAAAGCCTGTGACACAGAGATTTCAATATAACATCTAAAGCCAAGTTCTCTTTGAACACACACACACAGACACACACACTCTGATTTGGATGGTCACACACAGACAGACAGACAGACAGACAGACAGACAGACACAGACACAGACACACACACACACACAGACAGACACACACAGACACACACAGACACACACAGACACACACAGACACACACAGACACACACAGACACACACAGACACACACAGACACACACACTTGCTCTGATCTGGATGGTCACGCGCGCACAGAGAGACAGAGAGACAGACAGACAGACAGACACAGACAGACAGACACACACACACACACACACACACACACACACACTTGCTCTGATCTGGATAGTCACACACACGCAGACACACGCAGACACACGCAGACACACGCAGACACACGCAGACACACACGCTCTGATCTGGATGGTCCCTTCAAACATTAATCAGTTTTTAATAGAAGATTCCAAAGCCTCATCTCAGGGATGAATGCACTTGGCTAATTGGAGGAGAAAAATAATTTCCAGAATCCCTCAGGTGATCTCTGTTACAGTGGCGTTCCAGGAAACACCTTCAGTCCCCACAGGAAATAAGTAAAACCTCAAATCATGATGAGCAGCAAATGTTCTAACTGGCATTCGGCTCCAAAACCTGGTTATTATTGGGCGGTTGGTAGATGTTGTGACAGCTCCTGGGGTAGACACAGCAAGAGCCCGCAGAAGATTTATCTTTGCAATTACAGCGGCCACATTCGTTCCTGCTGTAATTGAAAAGCACGGAGGCCCCAGAGGGTCCTCAGCTGATGCAGGATGAGGGAAACACTGCATACAGGTCACCTGGAACATGAATGGGCTTATCTACACTCTGTACATGGTGGCGAGCCGAGGGAGATAAAAGCGTGTGAGCAGCGTGCATTATTATAAAGCCCACGCACACATACATAGTCATGAACACACACAACTCCATCACAGAAAAACCTAAATACTTTTACACACTTTAAGGTACTATTACGGCCGGATAAAAACAAAACAAAGCAAACCAGTCTAAGCTGGCGCTAGTTGGTGTACAGTAGGTTTCTCATGTGACCTTCATTCTTTGTACTCACTTCATCCTCAGTTTAATGTAAGCCGTTGAGAGGTTGTTCCATGCTTCTGAGTTCTGAATGGAGGAAAAAATGATGAAGAATCAGGTCCACGGGTGAAAGCCATTTGTCAAATAAACTGTGCTGAATAATAAACCTCCCTGAAAACCAGATATGTGGAGAATATTTTATGGCAGCTTGTTTACTGGTTTCCTGGATGGAGTTTTGAAGCTGGCCCTTGACTACAGTAGAATTTTAAATACATAAAGGTCATAACTGGCACTGTACTACATATAATAGTGGTCTAGGTCTGTGAAGCTTCATAGATGCATAAAATGCAGAAATAAGGACAGGAAAGTCTGACAAGGCTGATAAAACAAACACAGGGAAGCGTTTGGGAAACAAATCAAATGCTATTAAACGTTTCTATTTAACGTTTATAATAACTAAACGTTACTATGTCACTTTTGGCCCTGAGGACTTTGGAAAAATAAACCTGCTTTTCACACTCTGACTAGTTTATTTAGTATGCCTGCTAACAATGTTCAAAAGCATAAAGACACCCATTAAAGAGAATTCTGTCACCACATCTCAACTTTGTTTGATATTATAGCATCTGTGGTGGAAATTCTGAAAGACATTAAAATAACAAAGATGTGGTAAAACGTTTCTAAGACAACTTATGACCTAGATTATGACCTTCATATAACAAATGCAAGTCCCTGGGACATTAAAGTGCCTGGAAGTGAAAAAATAAGCCAGTTCCCTCAGGTCAGGTGATATTGATCTTCTTAAAGGTGCCCATGTGACCTGAGTGATCATGTGACTTACATCTGGTTCCAGCCCGACACACCTCTGGAAAGCTCTGGCAGCCCCCTCATATCCTTCCAGCGCAAAATACGCACAACCCAGGGAGAACCACACACCCAGCTGTAGACACAGAGAGACGGAGGACGAGACAAAGATTGAATACGGTCAAAAGGGGCAAAAAGAAAATAAATGACAGACTTCAAGTTCTTCTCTCGTCTTTTAAAGGTGTTATTCAGACACTAAAAATTAATGATGTCTTCTGAACCTATAACCTCAAGTTATCTGTCTCCCAATCCACCTTTTCTCTGCCTTGCGTTTTAAATCATCTCTTTCTGCTCCCTCGCACACATCTTTGCATCTCTGACTGGCCCTTGTCCATCTTTAATTGCAGCTTCCGTCCTGCAGTCAGCATTAAGCTGAGAGGCCCTGGAGCAGAGCTGCGAGGCAGAGCTTCGAGATGGTGTTAAAAGATCATGCTGGGGTCAACAATGAGTCCCTCAGGAAAATTACTTTGTCTTATTGCTGCCCGTGCTTCTGCATTATGGATGAAGGAAAAAATGAAGAAGGAGAAAGGAGAGAAAGAGAGGAGGCTCGGCATGTTGGCATCTGTAGATGGGGCCTCAGGGAACCTGATACCACTCGTCCACACACCATCATACTGTTTTTTTTTCCTTTCGATGCTCTTCAGCACTCTGCCAATCTACTCAGTACATACTGCACCTCCTTTTGATGTTCTGCTACAGTTTGTGTGTGTGTGTGTGTGTGTGTGTGTGTGTGGTCCATATCAAAACATAAGCTCTCAACCCCCCCTGCCTTTGTGAAGATGCCGGTGCCCCTTTCTGACTGAGAGTGTAGAATAATTTTGTACTGTAAAAATGGCAGCTAGACCCAATTAATTAAATGTTAAAATGTTTTTTGGAAATCTAAAATAAAACAGCAATTATAAACAAATATTACAGTATTTGTGAATTGGTGCAAATGTACATATTGTGTCAAAAGCAGTTTATTGACAGAGGTTTGCAGATCTCCAGCTCTATTTTGGTGGAAAAGGGGTGCAGGTGGTTAAAATCTACCAGTATTTACAGGACAGGAGAATCTGGCTGTGTACTACTGTATGTAAGGCTACTCACAAGTGTGCATGCGTCTGATTGCGTCATACCTGCATGGAGTTGATTTTCAGGGAGCGTTCGAAACATTCCACACACTGCTGGAACTCTTTGTTGCGCAGGTGATGCAGAGCTTTAGATCTCTGTGCACGCGCACTGCGGTGTTTGGAAAGCTCCCACGCCCGGTCGTAATACTGGGGATCCTTCAGCACGTCCCCTAACAGACAGTAGAGAGACGGGGTCTCCTTTTTCTCCAGTTCCCGCCTCAAAATCTCCTCAGCCTGAGAGAGAAAAAAACAGCAGATTCAGTTTCAATTTCACATGACCGTACTACATAATAACTGAAGTAATTTGTAATTCAATTTCACTGAAAAACGTTATACATCGTGTTGAAAAAATACATAGGAAAAATAAATTAAAATATAATGAATTTGAACAAAAATTAAACAAATGATTCAAAATGTAAGACTGCTTTGCCAGTATATAGAGTTAATTCACGTGTGATTTTTCCGTCGGTGGAACACAAAAGGAGATGAATGAGGTATGCGATGATGGTAATTATAGCGTTCATTAATGTTCAGGAAAAGCCCATGTTCCTTTTCTTTAAATCTAGCCTGCGAATTGCTGATGCTGATTACACATGGCCTTCCATACAATCACAGTAAATGCAGCTTCACTCTAAAACATGCTGGACGGTGGGCAATATTACAGTGTTGCTCTCATCTGCCCTTCCACCTCTGCTGTCACACACTGGGCGGAAGGATAAAGGGCTTTTTGCAAACGCTCAGAAATGCAGCCACGGTGGGAGAGAGGAGGTGGGCTGAAGAACATTCACATTGCTTGGCTAGCAGTTCTATTTGGGTGCTTATTTATTTTAGCCAGACACATAATTTTAAAAGTGCGACCGATATTTCTTCCTACTTCACACAAAAGTTCACACGAAACGTTAAAAAATGCTTAAAACCTGAAAGTGCAGACAGGATAAACGAGCTATTTACTCGGGTACAAGAAGTCTCACATTTCTCTTCTGATAAGAAGAGGTAGGTGAGAAAGAGAGAGAGTGAAACAGAGAAAAGTTCAAAAAAGAGAGAGCGAGGGGGAGAGAAAGACTGATGGTTTGACAGCACTTGAATGATCTTTTGTTCCTCACGGTCGTTATAAACTGCACACTTCACATTCCCCACTAACAACAATCTGCTGTTGAGTCCAGACCAGCTGACCGCAGTCCAACAACCAGCCAGCAAAGGTCCACACAGTCCAATAACCAACAGCGAGGCTGCAGTTTCCTCACGGCTTGCAGGAGCTCAAATAGATGCTAATCTGGGAGTGGGTTAGCAGTCACACTGGTAATAACAGGGGTTGGAAACTCCGGACGGGAAACTGATTTTGGATTGCACAGTAGAACCAACCGACACAATGAGCCAACCGACACTTAACCCTTAAATTACAATTCGGCTCTCCCTATTTTACACATACACACACATTTTGAGGGAGGAGACCAGGCTCATCCCTCTCGCCTCTGGTAATTTGGTTTAACACCCTCAATTTTCTCTTAGCAGACGGAACCAACCTCCTATCCGCATTGTGGAGGAGGAAATTACTTTTTGCTGAATGGATGAAGAGACAATGAATGGATGACATCTCCAGGGGTGTAAACAGTACAGAGATGTAATACTTGAATTGAAGCAAAGGCACTTTGTTCAAATCTTAATTAATAACATTAATTTAAGCCAGAAACATTTAAATATGTACAATTAAACATCAGCACATTTTAATATGTAAGTCTTTACGCTCTAACATGTTACCACCAAAAGTTACCATTACAGTAGTTAAAAATAACAGTGTATTTTCAAGCAATAACACAAATGCACATCCAAAAATGAACTATTAAATTATCTTACAGTAAATTAAACAAATATTAGATCTCATCTGTCAAACTGTCAGTAGGAGTTCAGAAAATCTCCAAAACTCCAAAAGTCTGTAGGTGATTTTTTCTGACCACCATTTTCACATCTCACTCTCTCTCTCTCTCTCTCTCTCTCTCTCATATTCCACCAATTCTCTCATTCTATTCCCTTTTATTTAAAGCATCAGGCCTATTTAACGGTCCCTGTATTCTCTCGGTTTCTTTTCTAGGCCGGTACGCGGTTTATGGCATTACATTTTAATATGTGCACAGGGAAAGGTGGAGACAGAGAAAGAGAGAGGGAGCGATAGACAGAGTACTTCAGGTACTACAGCTGAGCAGATGTCAGTACATTTTTATAATATTAGACCTCAGATTGGGAGTGATTGGCTGGTTTTATTGACCTCAGAGGTACCCTATAATCTGATTGGTAGACAAAGTGGACGGTAACCTAATAATGCTGCGAAACAGCTCCCGGAAAACTACAATGACACAGTACAGAACAAAAACCATGTCTCTGTGTATGTGTGTGTGTGTGTGTGTGTGTGTGTGGGAGTGAGTGAGTGAGTGAGAGTGCATGTTGATGCTTGTGTGGCAAACAGAGAGAGAAACAAAGAGAACAAGACAAGATGGATATAAGTAGAGAAGAAGAAAAGACCAATAATTTAGATATATATGAGTGTGTGTCTGGTGGCCAGTGCACAATGGTCTGACATAAAGTGGCACTTATGTGAGGGGGAACAGAGAGCTTGGAAGCACCTCTCTCTCTCTGTCAGGTAAACAGCATGTGGACAGTTAAAACTGAAGCTGTTTTTTCTACGTTACAATACTTTAAAGAGACATCTATGTATGCAAGTATGACAACATACAAAATATCATACCAAACCACAGACAAAAAACAAACAACTTCTAATAACTAACTTAACTTATCTAAGTCACATTTACCCAATAACTGCAGTTCATCACAACTACTAAAATTGACAAATTTCAAATTTGACAGTTCATATAGAGTACATATTGTGTTAAAACGCATCCTTAAAATTAAAAAAGGTGTGTTTGTTCCGGCTTTCTTACCTAACACAATAAGATTTATACATTTTTAAGTGTATGAATTCTTTTTTGGGTCAGTGTGTGTGTGTTTGTGCGTGTGTGTGTACCTTCCCGTGCTGGCCCATCCTCTCCAGACAGATGACTGCATCCTCCCAAAGCTCCAGCTGCTCGTAGATCAGCAGTGCAGAACTCGTCAGGCCCAGATCAGTCAACAGACTTGCCAACTGCCTCTGTGTACACACAGGAAACATTTCACAAATGTGTGGACACACAGCCAACAATATCCAAAAGCACACGAACATAATCAGCTATTGGTCTCATTTATCTTGGCACTGCGTTAAAACTCAGAGATCACCAGGTGCATTGTTTTGTGCAGCTAATTTGTGAAGTGGTTTGATGCTTCTGGAGATCTTCTACTCCTATTTGTCTTCCAAAAGGATACACACTGTTTATCTTCTCCCTCATTCTCTTACTCATTCTCTCTCCCTTTCTGTAGGAATGCATCTCTCTTTCCGTGCCGTCACGCTTAACAAGCAGCAGCTACTGTATATTTACACACATGGTATTAATGACCGCTGTCCGGTCTCTGTATCTGATGAATGCTGCTGGTTAAGTGTGTGTTTACACTCTTTCAGCTCCTGCTATCATTCACGGATCATTTGTAATGGAGGAATGAAGTGACTAAAGGATGAGAAATCGGAGGTTGCGCTTACTGCATGCCCTCGTATTCGTGTTTTAAAACTGGATTTGACTATTAACCTTGGATATCAAGAACACATTACAAACACGCAGTTCTGAGCACTTCCTGCTCATTTTCTCCTTCACCTTTATACCCCGTGACATCACCCCACCCGCCCCACGTGCCCGCAGTGGCATATCACGTCCCACAGGCATTATGTGTACACATAAAGCTAGATATATTCACCGATGATGCTGCTTGTGATCATGTGACCTATCAGCCACTGGAGACAGAACGTGATGCTACTAACAAACAGGCGAGAGAAAGACACAATTTTATTTTGCGCTACTGATATTACGGTTTCATTTGTAAGTTTGGTTTACATTCTGAAAACCTATAAATGCTTCGGCGAAATGAATGTAAATGTTTATCACGGCAATAACAATAGAAATTGGGAGCGAGAAATAGAAAGAGAGTGGGGGGGGTCTTTCCTCCGGCTCTGTTTGTGCAACCTTTCTGTCTTTTTATTTTCTCATCACTCCATCCCCCACAAAACTGCCAGAGTGAACGCTGTGCTGATTCATATACATGCCAAAATGATTCATTCTGAAAGCAAATCTAACAATTTATGAAATCTCTTCTCATGTATAAAAAAACACTCCCGTCTCCCCTTCCCCGACACGCGCGCACACACACGCGTGCACACTCTCCTCTCTGGCTGCATGCTGCTCATGTCTCTTGCTTGTGGTTTAGGAGCGTACGATTCCCCTGGCAGCAATAGAAGCAACTTCAATTCCAGTTTTATTGCTGCTCGCTGTTATTACACCAAGCGCGAGCAATGTCATTCACAGAACTGATCACATCATCCCTTCATTCCATCTCTCCAGCCACCCACACCTTCTCTCCCTCTCTCAAGTCATTCCTTTCCCTCGAAAATCCTTTATCTTGGCCCGGCCTGTTACCATCTGCCATTCTCCTCCATACCTTTTCACTTTCTTCTCATTGATTTAATCATGTAACAATCTCTCTCTCTCTCTTCAGAAAACATTTCATTATTTGTATTATTGCTCAATCAGGCACAATAGACGGAAGCATAACATGTTGCTCCATTACCTGACGATAGCCCTCAAAATAAACTCCTCATCTTGTTTCCCCAGACACCCTCAGTGCGTATGGGAAATGATTTTCATATTATAACTGCCAAAGCTCTTACTGCTGAGATGGGGGCTGTATAACCCAGCTGCTGTGTTTACTCAGATGGGTTGTTGACAATATAAATAAATAAGGCTTTGTCCACGCTCATTTGAAGCGATCAGCTCCACGCGCTTGTGCGTCCGGTAATGAGAGAAAGTATGCAAGCAAATCAATTTAGGCACAGACAAACGACTCAATCATATCCGCTTTGAATTAACTCAGGTAATCTGGCTGCACTGCATGTCAATTACTTCCTGCATGGGAATTAATTTAGGTATAATTAAGATGGAAAAAAATTGGAAAAAAACTATTAGAAACTAAAAATCCAAATGATCCCACATAAAACCCAAATGAACTTTTTTATTTTCATATTTTTCATATTTATCTATAGCTATTGACTATTTACCTGTTCGTAAATTCGGAAAATTTCTTTCTCAAGAATGTTCCACTGAGAAGATCCCACAAGCAAACTTAAATGTCTGGTTTCTTAAGACTTCAGAACACAGCTTTTCACACCAGCCAAACAAACCAAACTCTGACATTAAAAGAACCTGCGTCCGAACCAAATCATCCAAGTGTAAATACGCCCACAGTATATAAAGAGCAGAGGGTAGACACACACTCCATAAATATACCACACAGCTTAGGTACTACAGGTACATTTATAAAACACTGAGAAAACATTGTGATTTAGAGACGTACGAGACGTTACCATTAAACAATAAACCAATAAGAAAGCAGCTCACCTGTAGATCCCAGATGGGCGGAGCTCTGCAGGTGTAGAACATCTTCAGTCTTTCAGTGATGTCACAGTTCTTTTCACTGAAGAAATCCACCAATGTCTGACAAAGAGAAGACAACAATGGTTAGAACTTTCTTGTGAGCATCTTAATGTGTTTACGGTTTGGTGTGATCTGTGAAAACCAACCAAGCAATTAAAATTGAAAATTATTCCAGCTAAAGTACTTGATTTATTGTTCACCGCAAAGTGAGACCTAAATATATTTTCCAATCAGTAACCACCAAAAAACAGGATCAAATATCTTGAAGCATGTTATATATCAATCACAAATTCCAAGAATGATGGCAATAACAGACAGATATGCCAGCACATGCTAAAACACGACATTATGAGCATTTGATGGCATGCATAGCTGTATAAACTCACGGCTTCTAAAGCATGTGCAGGCCTGCTTTTGTAGACCGTGCTGAAAACGTCAACGCTCACCCTCTCGTTCACAAATCAGTGTCAATATTTCATAAAGCAGTAACACAAGCCAGCTGTGTGCAACATGCAAATGAGGCCACATGCGCAAACTGGAAGCTGAAGTCAATCCCTGTCTGCAAAATAACTGAGTGAAAATAACCGATCCGAGCTTGACGTTAATGCCCCACTTCCACCTGCCACACTGGGGTATCTTTGTCCAAAACCCCTCAGCTGTCCATCGTTATGAACATTTGCAACAGGCGCTAATCAGTGGAAGCAGAAAAATTACGCTTACATATTTTCCTCCTAAAAGTTTTAAATATCTTATAATGTGAAACTGATGTCTGCAACAACTTCCAGATAATTTTCAGAATACACATTGCTGCATGTTACAGGAAATGAATTTTGTAAATCGATAACAAATAAAATATATATAGACAGAATTTTCGGGTATGGCTGGTTGAAGTGAGCTGGTGATGGGGGGGGGGGCTGTTAGCTAAAAAACTCATCTGAAAATGAAATTTCCAACTGACTTGATGCAATCAGTTCCTCCGAAAGGATGGCAAAGCTCGTCTGCGGCCTGCAGATAACTAATTACCTATTTAGGGTTTCCATGGCTGGAAAATGCAGGATATATATAAATGCTAATCTTAAATGGGAGGGGCTGAGGGACACAACTGTGGAGAACCTGTGAGGAACCAAACCATCAGGAAAAAATCCTGATGTGGCCGGACATCATGAATGACCGCATACATTGTTAAAGAAAAACAAACTGCGTCGTTGGCATGCTGTATATTGAAAACAGCATTTAAGCTACAGTAATGATTTATTCCAAAAATAACGGGTAACATTTTAATTCTGTCAAACCCAAGAGAAGTAGTCAATACATAGTGGCCATTAAAACACCATAAACTCCGTATGGTGCGTGTCTTCTAAAGCTTGATGTGACCAACAAAACGAAATGTATTCACAGACAGTCTTGCTCTTCTGTCCAGCACTTAAATCTCATTTTCTTTCTGTTCCTCACACAAAGCTTTCATATGGCTTCAGAAGACCCGCAATGTAGAGCAAATACACCTGCATGTTATTTTTCTTTAAAATACAGACAGTTTTGTCTTCAGAAACTTGTGGTCATTATAAACAGCCCTTGTTTGATTTCAAAATTGCTTGTTTTGTCTCTTACATAAAAAAAAGACAATTTTCATTTTTGGATGAACTTGTTCCTTAGTTTAACTTTAAAAAGTCACGAAAACATCAGAACGTTGCTCTGACATCTGACAAGGAACATTTCCTCAATGTATTGCAGATGTTCTAAAGCTTACAGCACATCTTCCAAGTAAAAACACAGACTGAATTGATGGCTTGGAGATGGATGGGAGATGTGGATCGGAGACGTGTACGATCGGGCTGTATCCTGTCAGTTTATTCTTACATAAATTAAAAACAAACAAATCCATCTTTGAGGGCTTTAAACAGTTGTCTAAAGGGGCAAAAAGTTGGTGTTGGCACAAAAGGCATAAGAAAAAATTAACTTTAGGAAATTAAGGAAGTGCTGCATATAAGACAAAAACTCTGACACAATAATAACTAACAGAGATAGACTAAAAGACCGCTGACTCTTCCAGCAAATTTAATTTACCCAGTCGCTGGCCTCAAAAAAGACAAACCCACATGCTATAAAGACACACAGCGCTGAATCGTATCATGCTCGCGGTCTAAAACAGGTACTTTAATGACAGAAACATCCAAACAAAGATGTGACATCTGTTTAGCTCACGTCTAATTCCGCTAGATATGATATTATCAATTCATCACCTTCATTAAAATCATCTGTCCTTTTTATAGACAGAAATGTAGGCGAGGAGGTGGAAAGGGTAGAAAAACAAATGAACTAATGCACCCCACAGTGACAGAGAAACTGAGATGACACGGTAATGAATTACAGAGGTACAGTTAAACTCTTTGTATTTCACAAAATGGAGCAAAGTAAGTTCCACAAGGGTTTGACAATTTGGCAGTTCATTTGGATTACATGTAAACCTTTCCATAGAGGAACTCCAGAGCCAAAGACAGTGCCAGGAGGAAATGACATCATTGGGCATGTTTCATGACTCAGCACAATTTAACAAGAGTGAAAAGAACAAGCCCGTGGACAGACAAAATCCATTCACAGCAATTTATAGAGTCGCTTTAGCAGGCCGGCAGTAGTACTTTTAAAAACTAATATTTCTGTGGAGTGAAAGACTCCTTTATTATCTTTTGTGTATGTACCATATTCATATTATATTAACGTTTCCCCCACTGTTCCAATGTCTGAAAAATTTCTAATAATAACTACAGAGATTTTCAGCCAGCAAAGTTTAATTTAAAACTCAGCAGGTGCTTTGGAGTAGTAAAAAAAAACTAAACTAGATTATGATGAAAATGTTTTGTGGCAAGTGAAAGCATTTTGTCATACAATTACAGCAGGGTGCATCTGCTGTAGATTAAAAAAACACGAGTTTAAAAAATCTCACCATGCTAAATTACTTTAAGACAAAACTGCTTTTCTGCTCCAAAAGGGCCATGTGTCGTATCCTCCAGTCTCTTGCTTAATGTTACTATGAGATGCCTATATGCAAAGACTCAAGCATCCAACCTCTGTTTCTGAGATATTAGTAATTCAACTCTGAAATTCTGTTACATTTTATGGAATCTGCTCCATCCCTCTCTAAAATGGATAAAGAAGACAGCGGCAGTCAATGCACGCCCTACGCCCTGCAAAGCCAAACGATGTGGTCACAAAGACTGCATTTAATCCAACAATGCACCAGACTCTGTGAGTCTGAATACACAAAGAGGATGAAAGCAGTTTTATGAAGACCTGGCTCTCCCTGGCCCACTCTATGGCCTAGATACCAGCAGAAAAATGCACCGCACACAAGGGAAGTGGCTCTCTGTCATTTCTGAACACAATCCCCCTGCTCTTGATCTCAGAAGAAAGGCCAGAGCAGGCGGAGGAAATGAAGTTTGTCAAGTACCGCCACGAAGCCCCATCCAGAGCCAGATAGAGAAGATAAGAGTCTGCGCGATTTTCACAAAATGTCACGATTGCTGGGGATAAAGTGGGAAAAATATCAAAGACAAAATGAAACCTTTCTAACTTCATTACGACAAATGAGGAATAAAATTCCTGTAGCTCAGTGGTTAGAGCATGGCGTTAACAACGCCAAGGTCATGGGTTCGATCCCAGGGATTGCACATACTCAATGTATAACGATCAATGTATAGTACAATGCAATGTAAGTCGCTTTGGATAAAAGCGTCTGCCAAATGCCTAAATGTAAATGTAAATGTAAATTGAGTATTCATGAATGCCCGTGTTCAGTACGTGACTGGAATTCTCCCCCAATACAAAAAAAACAAGAACTTCCTGTCAAAGACACATTAGTCGTTAATGCAATGTGAGGAAAAAAGTTGCAAAAGATGCATCAGCACATTACAAGAACTGCCATATCTACACGTACTGTACAATTTTACATTATGCCGTTAGGCCTACAACCTGCTAGTATTACTAAATTAACTGTTATTTAGGGACCAGGTCAAAGGTGACGCAATGCTTAACCATTTCAGATACAAGACAATTACTGAGCTACATGATTCTTTTAATCATGTTGCTTTTTCTCACTTTCTCAACTTTGTTAGAAGTTTGTGTTTTGTTTTCGTTTTCCCTTCCCTTCATTCATCTGACAGTTGGAGCGTGCCGTCACTCTCACCCTCACTCCGGGGCCCCAAGGCATCTGAACTTACCAGTTTCAGCAGTGGGATCTCTGAGCGCTTCATGTTTTTTTAACTCTGTGATGGACAGGTGTTTGTGTCCCCACAGGGCGGCCCCTAGAGTCAAGTTCCCTAATGATCTGTCAGACTTCGACTTCTCGTGTTAGAGAGCAGCTCTGCTGGGCAAATATTTAAGAGTTACAGGAAAAGAAAAAGACATCAAAAAGTAGAGATCAATGCGTCACGCCAAAAAACTTGGTTTTAGATTCAGCGGAACCCTTCATCTATCAGGACCTTCCATCAGTCAGGTGTTAGAACACAAGTTTTTGTTCTCTGAACTTTACTGATGGTCACCTGCAGCGCTCAGTTGCGTCTACGTCATTCAAGCAAATAAAAACAAACATCAAGCACAGTGAAAACTGAGTTTAACTGTTGATCCATGTCTGTTTCACAAATATTACACAGATTGTATAAATCGCTGTGTTACTTTTGGCCTGTTTGATCAATATCATGTTTACCCTCCAAAAAAATTTTTATTTAAAGGGATAGTTAAACAAAAATAAAATTTCTTCCATCATTTACTCACCCACGTCATTAAAAACCTGCATGACATTTTTTGCTTCTGCAGAACTTAAAAGATATTTTGACGCATTTTCCTAACCAAACAACAATGGCACTCATTGACTTCCATTGTATGGACACAAGACCTTTTTTTTTTTTTACTCTGATAGACTTGTCAGAGACCAGCGTGTGACAAGTCCAGTTTCCCTGTCTAGTCTCTCTGTTCCCCAAACTCATTGCAAAATCAAATCTGATCAGGAGAACAGAAAGATCCAAGCTGTCCAGATTCCTTCAAAGCACAGAATGAGAAATCCCATTTTCCAATCCTCCTTAACACTCTCACACACACACACACTCTCACACACACTCTCACACACACTCTCACACACACTCTCACACACACTCACACACACACTCACACACACAC
>JAZGTJ010001442.1:5906-56421 GCA_036877575.1 Botia almorhae | reverse complement strand
AGGAGGGAAGAGAATGTTTTAAATAGCATGCGGGGGTTAGAAGCGTTGTTAATTCTGTGTTGGAAGTAAGTCTTTTTAGCCGTGGTGGCAGCAGCAGAGAATGCTGCATAATGGGTATTTTCATGTCTTGTGTAAAAGGTGGATTTTTTTGGTTTGTGGCATCTGCATGGTAAACCAGAGCCTGTTTAGAAACATAGAGTTAGGTAGGAAGTTTGATACTTTAACCTCTGCTACTCGCTTATCTTATGTGACAACATTTTATTGGTAAGGTGAGAGCCCTCAGCTAGATAGGGTGAAAAATCATAATGGACCATCAGAAGGACAAAGAGAAGCTCAAAGCACCTGTGGCCAAACACAATAAAGATCTTCTAGTACAGAAGCTAAAAGGAATTTTAGCAGAATGAGTGGTCACGTTGCAGAATAGACAGGAAGATAAAAGCAGCCAGGTGACTGGCAGAGGAAATGAGGGTAGAGGAGTCGTTAGCACAGCAACCAAATCAGAATCGTAACCAGGCAAGATGACATCAAACTTGTCTAAACAAACCAGGAGCGCGATGGGTAAAACCTGGTAAATGCAGGAGCACATGCTGGCTTTTTGAATTAATTCTTTATTAAAAAGTAAAATGTTAATAATGTCATATGTTTAATAATTTCAGTAACAAATTCTAATTTCAATCATTTTGATTTTTCTGTCAATAGTAAATAATCAATTGTGTTTGCATTAACTAACATACTTTTCATTGTTTAAAATGTTAGCTAATGCATTAACAACTGTTAACAAATGGAACCTATTTTGAAGTGTTACTTGTTTTTCTTATGTTTTCCAGCTGTGCTCTCAGCTCAGGTTTGTGTAGTTGCCAGTTCTTTTCTGAGAGCCACAGGCTGTGAAGGGCTGTAATCAGTTTACCATTTTTGCATTTCCTGGGAGATTCAGCCATGTGAACTACCGTATGTGAAGGCTCATTTACAGTGAATAAAACTGCCATGGTTCCACATCCGCTCACTGAGTTACCCTGATACCGCTGTTCTGTGGTAACCAATGTGGAAACTCCTGTTTTGACTGCTGTCTTGGCTCTTAGAGATCCCATCAGTTGTTTACGCCCATACAGTGTCTGGGTGGACATGGGTGATTAATGTCTCTCGAATATGTGTCAGGAAATTTTTATACAAACTGCACTCACAGGCTTTTACCAGCGAGTTATTAGACATTTACAGTGAATGATGTGAATGACCTGGAATCTATATGTGGGTAGTAAATTAAAGGCGAAGTATCCTGTTTTCTTCAATGTTTAAATACTTTCTCCTATCTTAACTTGATATACATAGACAACTATAAGTAAGCTATTTGTAGTCTGATTTCCCCAAAGAGTGTAAACACTCTTCTCTCTCTGTTGGGCTGTTAAAACATTGCTCAGTTTGAGCATCTCAACCAGCCCAACGTAGCAACATTGGCTCAACCAATGACATTGTTTTAAGGTGTGGTTATGTGTCTCAGGAATGCCATTTGTAGGTAATGTATTTGAAACTGATTGTGATTATTTTTGCAATTAGTTCAGAAATAACACACTTTACTTTTAAATTTTTCTACAATAATTTTACACAGTAGCACAA
This sequence comes from Botia almorhae, assembly GCA_036877575.1. Classification (NCBI taxonomy): domain Eukaryota; kingdom Metazoa; phylum Chordata; class Actinopteri; order Cypriniformes; family Botiidae; genus Botia; species Botia almorhae. The sequence goes on along the minus strand of JAZGTJ010001442.1, from coordinate 54,810 downwards.
CACAATGTTGGGTAAAAAATTGTAATACTCTCTTTAGAAGTGACATTTCTTTTTAATATAAAACACTTTTAAACGTCACATCGATGAAAGAGCGCCTCCTTAAATGCTTCCAAAATGCTTTTTAGGAAGGACTACATCTCGACAGAATTAACATTTTCAAGACCACCTCTTTATACATGAAATGTAGAGAACATGCATCACAAATACATCTTACAAAATAAAAAACAACACAAATAAAAGGAACAAGAGTGAACATGTCTGGGGTTGAGTCAGTCTCCTTGATGCCAAATGGCACGTAGACAAACAGCCATCTTGATGGGTGAAATTCATCAGACAGCTTTGCGGTTTTGGGTTGGAGAGGACAAACCCCTCCCTCTCTTAGATGGGTAGCTGAAGAAAAGAGGAACGAGAATGTAGGATAAGGGACGAGTAAATGACCAATCAGATTCATGTGGGAATAAAAAAATGTGAACTGGATGTTAATAATTTTAATTCAATATCATGGGGAATATATTAGGCTTTTTGTTCTATGCCAAAGGCTTAAATAACAGGTTTTCTTGAAAATGAGTATTAAAGAAATACAGTTTAATTTTTTTGTTAGGCTTTGCTTAAGCCATTTTATCTCAAGGTCAAAGCTGCTCTTATTGAAAGTCATTGAAATTGAATCTATTTTTCCTGTATATGACTAACAGCATGAGATCTCTATCGTCTTACAAAAATGAAAAAGTTAAACTCGTAGAATCATACAGATGCTTATGAAATGAGTCCGAGTAAGAATGTCAGAGATCCACCCAAATTAACTTATAATTGTTATTATATAATGTTAATACACCCAGACTATGCAATTCTTCCTCAATTAACTAGCACACGTGAGAGGTGTGGGTCACACCACAGATGCTACTGAGGTGACGGAGGTCACCTTGTTTTCCTCTGCCCATGGCTGTAAGTTCTGCAGGGCGTAAAGCGAGGAGTTGTGTAAGCAGAGAGGGTCTTGCTGAAGAGGTTGACTGAGGGTCTTCTGAAAGGCTTCCTGTTGTAGCTGCAGCATCAGACGGTTGGCCTGCTGCCTTTCAGCCTCCCTCTCCTCTGCAGTCTGCCTCCTGTCAACAAAGACATGATAGAAGTCAACATAATGTGTGGTGACAGGGACCCATTTCAAATATGAAAGAGATTATGTGATCTAACGTGTTTATCTGGTGCAGGTCGTAGGCTGGTTTTAATTACCACCAGAGATCTGAGCTTTCAGCGTCCACAAAAGGGATGCCATGCCTTTATGAAAAATAACCAATGTGTGCTTTATGACTAAAGTAATTTTGAATGAAACATGGGAGTCTTAATGCATCTTTACATTTAATAATACCTTGGATGTAAACAGATGTAAACATGGCAGCCTGTCAGAGCAAATCAGATGTACCTAGTATATTACATAGTCCTCATATAAGGAGGTGGAGCAACTTTTTTTGAAATTTCTTTGTTCATCCTTTTGTGGAAGATTGTTTACCTTGTGGGGGCACTTTTCACTGTTTTACTCTTTCTTTGATTAATTCTTTAACTAGCTGCATTAAAAATATTTGATGTTTGCTAAACGTGAAATGCAAGTTTCAACAAAACTGAATTTTAATTTCAACACAGAAGATGAAGAGGGAGTAACAAAAAAAAACAGAACAAAAAACAAATTAAGAGGTAGGGTAACGTACATATCACAATGTGCATATTGCATTAGTTTGCAATAACAATGATTTTAATACTGCAAAAATGTATGTGTAGTCAGTTTTAGATAGCAAAGAGAGTGCTATAAGAAGCTGTAAAGTTTTTTGTTTCCAGAAAGGATGTGAAACATGTTGGTTATATAAGTTTTGGTTTTTATTTAATATTCTTTAAATTGATTTTACAAATGCATTATCGTATTGCATTTTTCCTCAATATTGCGCAGCCCTATTACGAGGTGTGCAAAATAAAACACCAATAACGCCACCATTTATCTAAACAAGAATTAATATTTCAGAGAGCCCTCCATGATTTATTAAATCATACAGTCTTTATTACTTTTTCCTATATGACAAAATGTATACGCCATGATGGCTTTATACCTGCTGCCTGGCATCCATTAGCCACACGTCACAGCTAAATGCATCAGTGTAATGCGATTGCACTCCCCTCATTTGATCATAGGCTTGTTACCCATACAATCGACAAGCAAAACATCCTTCTTTCTCAAAGTGTCTCTCTAGACTACTGGTAAATATTATACATCATGACAAAACTGGAAAACCTTCCAATTAAAAGCAGCACTTTATGTTTAGGTCGTGTTTATGATGTGAATGCACCTGCATCATTCATAATACGTATATGATAAATTAGATAAATGTCATTTTGAGGTATTTAGCATACAATCCCATTATTTTGAGGTTAAGATAAAACTTAAATATATATTCACTGACAATTAACCTAATAAATGTCACAATAATATTATGCTGCCAAATATAACTGTAAAAACAGAAGATTTTTGACACTCAGAATTTCTGACACTTAAGGTTATGCTAATTCAGTTGTATTAAGTAATATTTTAAGAGTTATTTTCAGGAATGCTGTATGCTGTCCAGCATTTCATTCCATCTAAAAACATTGCACATTCAACAATCCAGGTAAGTCGCCGTACTAATGCATATTTCCCAGCAGCTTTCAACAGATACAGATAATTGTTGAATTAAGTTGAGCTCCATGAATATTGATGAGTAGGCAGAAACAACCATAATATTTTTTATTTGTTAAAGGCCATGACTCAGCTTTATTTTAAATAAATCACATCCAGCAAGCTCTTGTCTGCTATAGCAGCCTGTTGGTAAAATCAAAGGTAAGTAAGCCCTGCTCCTAATTAGATTGGGCACTTATTTGCTCTGAAAGAGCCAACAGCAAAAGGTTGAGTAGATTATGGGGAATGAATGGACATGCTCTCAATTATTCAGAAGAATAGGCTCTGTAGTGCATGGACAGCAAGTTTCTATAGGGCCTTTTAAGAACTTGAACATTTCTGCTTGGTCAAGACAATTGGTGTCCAATGTAAAATTAATAAACAAATAAAATGCAAACCTCAGCAAATTGACAGTAGTATTTTTCCAGAAATGCCCCCCTCACTTAAACTCACTCCTGAATAAATTAGGTGCATTTTTAAAATATAATAATTTATTGCCAACAGAAGTGCAGTAGCAGGTCAGAAGCAACAACAATTGTTTGAGGGCTAAAATTGTGGATTTTTTTTTTTTTTATTGTTTATTTGGGGTGTAACTGTAAAAGAGACCTGTTTTTTGCAACAGGATTTTACATCGAATGTGACGGTCAAAAAATGTATTCAAATAAATCAATTAAGTTATACAAGTTAGTACAATTATACGTTTAATAAAACAGAAATAATAAGTGGTCTAATGTTATATTAAAGTACAATACATTCCCCTACCTCCATTTTGTTCTTCTGTTCTGAAACCAGGTTTTGACCTGTGCATCTGTCATTTTCAGCGCCTTGGCAAGCGTGGCTCGCTCCGCAGACGCCAAATATTTCTGCCGGTGGAACCGCTTTTCCAGCTCACAGATCTGCACTCGGCTGAACGACGTGCGGGGCTTTTTCCGTTTCGGCGGAGTTCGGTTTTGGTACGGATGGCCGATCCTTCGTGTTACTGAGAACGGCGAGAGAGCAGCTAAAAAAACATAAAAGAATGTAAGTGTAGATGATATTTGTTTATTTAATATCTTAATTAATAACATTCACATATATTATTTGTCAAATTATGTGCGTGCTTGTTTGTGTACCTGTACTCTTTATCATAATGGTAACCCTTAAAGCTCATAACTTAACTTGAGTTTAATCATTACAGAACAATAAACACTTAGAGGTCACCTTGTTTTTCATTTTGTTTAAAAACACATAAATAGAACTCATTATCCATGCTGGGAACAAGAAATCAAAAGCAATTCTGTATGGATCAAGTTACTCAAACATCAAGTTAGTTGGTTGAACACAAAGACATTAAGTTGACAACATTTTCAAAACTGGTGTATTAACTTTAAATTAAGCAAATTGGACAAGGAGCAAAATGTATTTTTGAGTGGGTATATTTACAATAAACTTATGTTTTTAAATATATCAAACTGATACAGTATGTTGAGTATTATAATGTATATAATTTATATAATGTATTTTATTTAATGTATTAATTTCATGCTTAACTAGTCTGTATATAACTAGGTGTATATTTATTTATTAATTTATATTAGTCAAAATGCTAATAGTATTGGAAACTCAGCGATTTCTCATTCAGTCCTTGTGGTCTTCATCCATTATTCATGGTTTTACAACAAAGGTCTTGCTTTCTGAATTCTCAAGTCTTTGTATGTATTTGTTTGATATTTTCACTGTTTGTTTCTCGTTCTTTATTCTTGTTCTCAGAGCTGTTGTGAATAGCAATCGGTGTTAACAGATCTCTGAGAATGCCATTAAATACCAGCCCACGTTGACATGCTGCATGGCTTGTGTAAAGGTATATAAGGATTATAACAATAGATAAACAGTGTGTTGTAGAATTATATGAGGACTATATCAGCAATGCCTGTTTTGCTGGACAACAAACATTATATAACAAGAAAACCTTTTGCCTATTGCACCAAACAAAAAACAACTGGAACTCAGACAAGGTCTTTAATTGCAGATTAGGAGTCTAACCAACATGATGTTTGTAGGACAATTTTTGTATTCTTGTATATATAAATAAATGATAGGCCACATAGCGGTGTCCATTGTGCACTTTTACTGTACACTTGAATAGAATTTCTGTATATAAATAATATAATCCCTCTCTTTTATGCCATTCAAGCAGAGTGTGGTGAACTAGCCTCAGTATTTGGTAAATGCTAATGTGGTTTAGAGTAGTGTGTTAGAATAATATTTTAATGTTGTCTGTTTGATTCAGTATTGCAGCAGAATCACAATATTTGTGGTATGGGAAAATACAGTAAAAGTAAAAAAAGACATTACAAAAACATTCAGTACCTCAAAAGAGAGAGAGAGAGACAGTACAGTCATAAATTGTTTGGCTAAGAAAAACATGAATTAATAACTATAGAATAATTGACCAGTACCAAGCCTTTCTTACAGAAAACCTGTTTGTATCAAGTAAACAGAGTGACATTGGATCAAGATATATGGGGTAATGTGATTCTGGTTGCTGATCTGAACCTGGGTCTTGCAATGGTTGGCTGCCCACGTGTGCAAACAGAGAGAGTGTTTTCCCCTTAGGAGATTGGAGCTAAAATAATACCATGTTAAAAGACTGCAAATGTCTGTTCTTGGCTAGTCACAGCACTCTTTACATTTGTTCACGCTGTTGTGTAGGATTCCTTTGAAAAATTCTTAACAGTTCACAGTAGTCATATTTGGGATTGCTCATGGTATGATGTGAAACCGGGCTGACATTGAATCTGTTTTGGTTTTCCATAGATGCAGTCAGTTATGAATAAAGTTTAAAAAAGAAGTTTAGAAATGGCATTACCAGGCAATTAAAAAACGGCTTAATTTTATTGGTGCACTTAGTGAGAACTGGTATATGTTTACTTTGATCATGATGGTAAATTTTTATTTTGATCAGGGAACTCATACCTAGACCATTAGTTTATTTGCCATTTTAATATACGTCCAAGTAAAAGGCCTAAGATTAGATTACGTACAAAGACTCTTCATTCCTGTGCGTAATTGGCTGTGATTGCTTTTAATTAAAGCGCTGATCCTGAGTGACAGTCTGTCCAGGTCTTTTTCAATTAGGCCCACTGATAACGTTTGATTGTCCCGAAGGTGGTGGAAAACCGAAAATGTGATTTAAAAAGTGCAACAAAAACGCTATAAAAGACAAATTAATAATAGTATTTATCTATTTTGGATAATCTGTTTTGACAGCTGATGTGAGAATTTTTTGGGCTTTATGTCACAGCTTTATGTTTTTTATTTTTACTGTGCAGTGTATGTACAAAACTAATAATGCATTTCCCTTCACTCCCCCGCAAATACATATGTGGGTCAACTGGAAACAAAACAATCTCCGTATTCGCTTTCGACAGCAGAGGGAAATCTAAATGATATGTCTGTGTAATAAAATTTATCGTGAACACATCAAAAATCAAAGCTTGCCTTGGAGAATATGCGGACGGTAATAAAATCAGTTATTCGTGATATCACCTTCATGCGACAGCGTCTGCCTTTCCCACTGCGAATATTACCTTTGCAGCAATCTAATAAATATACATGTAATGGATTCGAAGCGAGATATTGAAATATAACATGGGCATTTGTCGCTATTTACGCGCAGTGAGGCAAAACAGAATGTGCCTTTAAATTTCCCCCCATGCTGGGAACTGAAATATCAAATAAAATAAAATAATTGTCAGGAAAAGACATAAACCGTCCGCCCAAGAGCCGCCGTCTCTCCCCTTAGACACTGTCACCATGACTACATGGCCTGGTCTCAGTTTCATAATCATTTGTATTTATGGGTAGGAAAGATCATTATTGTCATTTCAGACAGAGCGCCATCCACTTTAATTTTTCAATTTCTCTAAAACCAGATTTCGACTATCACCTGGCTCTTGTTGTGATGGCCAACAGTCCCTCTCCACCAGCGGTGAAATAAATTAACTAACTGATGAATATGCTGTTACGCGTAATCGGTGCAAGCCACTGTGCCATTTTAAATATGCACGTGAGCGAAATAAATACGGGCGCTAGACTTAAGCGTGAGACAACCGTGTTCTTATCACATTGTAGACTCTGCTATTTAGTGTAATAATAGTGTAGAATCTATTATTTAAATAGATTAAAATACACAAATATAAAATCGTTCCATGTAAAGAGCATTTTGCGCAGTGCAGTTGTCGCCAGTGCTGTTAACAGAGACGGTGAAGCTGGACACCGTCCGGTCATTTCAAAGGTTCAATGCCGCCGCGCGCCATTTACGACCACCCCCTGTGTTTATTGGCTTCAGAGCGACTGATCTGTTTATGCATTTCTGGACTTTTATAAACTTGCAAAATGCCAAGTAGTCAATTGACAAAACACGTGGTATATCTTTTTATCGCCTCCCAATCCGACATGATATGTCCGGCCTGCCGAGCATATCGAATCTCACGCGTGTTCGCTCACTGGTACACACACAGTGACACTTGCGGTGAAATGCGGACATGCAATTTTAGCTAACGGACAAAATAATAACTAATGAAGAATTTCACTTGGTATACTTTGTAATGCTTTAATAGCTGACGGATTGTCGAAAATAAAGATACCAAAGGAATTGCATGAAAAAGTGTACCAAATTATGTGATGTATAGACTATAATTTTACAAATTAAGACAGAAATCGGAGAGGATTGCGCTACCACAAAAAGTAGTCCGTTTCAGCTTACAGTTTACAGTTGCAGAAAATAAACAAAAGAAAAGATAGGCATTATAATAATAACTATAACAATAACAACAATAATAACAAAAAACAATAATACTGATAATAAATAACAACAACAATAATAATAGTTGATTTTGTTATAAACCTGAATTAGATACTGCAGAACTAATTAAAGTCATCGCCATTATTTAAAGGCACGGAGGAAATAAGATGTAATAAACAAGCGGCCCAAAGTGACTATGAGTAACATTGATAAGCCTATTTACAAAATAGCTTTTGCAGTTGACATATAATTCTCTCATTTGAATAATTAATGAGAGTAGAGCGGATTTCTAAATTTTTAACGGATAGAAATCCATACTCGTCTTCATTTTCATCTCACTATTAGTGACGTCATTTGAAGAAGCGAGCTTGCCCAATGAAAAACAGACGACGCTTATAAACGCAAACACCACATTATGCATAATATTTCCCATATTTCATAAAATATGAATAGCCTAGAATAAAATGCATATTAATCATATAGTAAATAACAATGTCATTATGAGTGCTCTTTGTGTAGTGTAACCTTACTAGTCTATTCTAGTCTTCCGAGTCTATCCTTCACTTTTTTCTTCCCAGGCACCTGGAAACGTTATTCAAAGTTGGGCTCTCTCGGACCTCTGTTGGAATATTGCTTGCGTAGATTTAAACGATTTGTTAACGTACCGTACACATAACTAATGGTGCCTGGCACCATGTAGCGCACCGCTACACTAATTCATGGTTCATTTATCCTAAAGGCTCAGAGAAACCGTAGACAGTAGCTCCAGAATGTGGACGTAACGGTCTCATAAACATGCAGATGCAACTAATAGGAGGAAATTTTGTTTTTGAAACATACTGTGTGTTTTATTGAGCGACCTGCGCAATATTAACAGGCCGAGATAGTGTCGGTCCTACGGCCTGCATCTGAGCGCAATCTGTAAACAATCTCTAAAGTGGGTTATTGTTAGTGTGAAGTTCTGAAAATGATGGTGTAAAACTACACAATCAAAAATAAAATGTTTTAGTTTTAAAAAACGATTTAGGGTGTTACTGCTTTCCTGCTTTCCTGTAGCTCAGTGGTTAAAGCATGGCGTTAACAACGCCAAGGACATGGGTTCGATCCCAGGGATTGCACATACTCAATGTATAGTGATCAATGTGTAGTATAATGCAATGTAAGTCGCTTTGGATAAAAGCGTCTGCCAAATGCCTAAATGTAAATTTAAATGTAAATGTACTGGTGTTTAATTTAACAAGACGAAACAAAAGCAGCTCAGCTTACAAAAAAATCAAGCAATGTAAGTCATTAACCTAAATGTAAGGAATTAATATTACGATTGTAAGGGTAAAAAGTGTTCCCTAATAGTAGAATATGTCTTTTTACATTAAAAAACATTTGGTTCTAGACACATTTTAAATGCATCTTTAAACGCCAATGTGTCATATAAATTTATTTTAATTAATCAAAAAAAGGTTTAATAAACGTGTAGTGTCTTAAACTGTTTCAGTGGAAGTGGGGAACCTGGAAATAGGATTTTCTCTTAAAATAATAATATTAATAAAAATAATTATAATAATATGCATAAATAATATAAAGCATAGGCCTATAATTCTTTTTCTAAAAAAAGGTTGTACAAAACAGGTAGTACATTTTAATATTAGTTTAATCTTAAAATATTACTTCTTAATTTCTTTATTAATTTGTTTTTATTTGTAACAGTGAACGTAACTGCACTGATGCTGTATTGTTTTAATTGTTATAATTATTTGTACTTATTTTCCTGCTATTTTGTCACTTATTCGGTCAGTTGTATATTGAAAACTTCGTTTCTCCCTAAATTACGCAATTTACTAATTTTTTTATTAGTATTTATTACCAGACAAAGACACATTATACCTTAATATATCAGCAGGTAAAGTGGTTGTCATCCGCGGTTGGTCAGTATACGTTTATCATATTTTAGCATCTTTATAATTTGATATATTATCTAAAGAAATAAGCGTTACCAGTTAACCGATCCTTCGCAAATCGTCTGCTGCTCTCCATCCAGGGGAACGTGAAGCTGGCGGGGTTGCCCATGCTAGGCACTGTGGGTACGGTGGGTATTCCTGCAGCGATGCCAGATGGATGAACAGGGGTCGACTGGTGAGGTGCGGGTGGCATGGGTCTGTGGGCCGGGACGCGGATGACACCACCTGCATTCCCTGAGTTTACATTAACGTTCATATTCATGCTTACGTTCATGTTCATGTTAACGTTGTAGGAACCTGCCAGACTCGCCGCCATCGAGCAGGCCGGATTGTACACGCTGTTGTAGCCGTTGGCGTAGACGTTAGGTGTGAGCTGGTAGTCCGTGTCGCTGTTTCGGCTCGGGAGCATGCAGCTGCTGGACTGGTCCGAGCCATTCAGGATCTGATCTATTCCAAAGCTGATGGGTTCGTGCTGCTGGTGGGTCTGGTTCACCTCTTCGATACCTGTGTGCTCCATTGCCGTGGTTCTGTTTGTTACACACAGACTCGAAGGTAACAACGTTTTATTCCTAACACTTTAACACGGTTTATTCCACAGTTTTCTTTTCTAACAAATATTCTTCATTGAGGTGGTTACAGCCCATGCAGATTATTGCGCTGCCATTTGATGCCCAAAGAATAGTAAAACAGAAATCACAGTGACTCCATCACGATTACGTAAATTTAGTCAGCATTATCCAACACTTTGCACCTTGCTTTGCGTTTGGCCTCTTTTCAGTTCCATGACCGTGTCTAAAAATCAACTCGATGGTGGACAGGGCTTCACGTTTACTGTTAAATCCTCGGAGTAAAGAGTTGCCAAGCTGTCATGCAGAAAACCGGACTGGCACTATCAGAAAGACGCACGGCCCGACCTGCCCGCATTACTGTTATCTAAAGTGAAGTGTTAACTGTCCGACACGTGCATATTAATTGTACGTAGCTGAAAATGTCCTGTTCACGCGCCTCCTGAAATGATTTCTAGCAGGTGAGACAAACCCCTTCTGACCGAACTCTGTCACGCGCCTCTCTATTGGCTCGCGCGTACTTCTGGAAAGACAATGCTTTGCGCCCGCACCCCTCTCTTAAAGAACCCGCTTCTGTTTTTCTCCCGGGCTGTTGTGTTTTAGTGCACTTTACAGAATAAAAATGCCATATAAACAGACACGCTAAACAGTGCTATAGAATAGATAACGATATGCCTAATACGTTGGACTGATTTAATGGTGACATTTAAAAACAAGAAGGTGGACTGTCATGTTAGAATACAACGAATTCATGCAAGAATATTACGCTCCGTTAGCTTTTTATCAATATACCACAATAATAAAGTATAGTTTTTAATGTTTAGATAAAAATCAGTTAACATTACAGTTTGTTGAATCTATTACATTGTTTTAGATGAGTTAAAAAAATTAACTATTTAGGTTTTGTCAAGGGTAAAGAAACATGCAACTTGAAACAAGGTAATGCGTATGCTTAATCAAATGAAGCTGATTTTCATTGAAGTGCACTATTCTTTGAGTGCCTAAAAGAAATGGTGAAGCTGGAGAAGCCTCTGTTGCCTTTGGTGATACAGAAGACAGTCTGATTGGCCCAAATAATTTAACCTTTTTTCGCCTGAAGCTGCCGTGGAAGGTTCTCCTCTTTCAATTCAATAAAAATGAAAAATGGCGCATAATAAAAACTGAAAGCAAGAAAAACGAATTTAATATATCATCGTTTTATTACGTACTTATTTCAGCTTTTGCACGAATAAAAATATTTCTCTGCAGCACAACGTGGCTAGAGGGAAGCATAAAAATCAATTTTCAAAATACAAAGCTGTATCAATAATAAGCGCTCGTGTGTATCTTAACAGCAAGAAAACATGCTGGGTTCTCTGTGATATCGAATAAAGCAACCTTGGAGACGTGGCTTGTAACAGCGCGAGGTCCTACTGTGTGTCGTTCAAGACGGGCAGGATGTAACAACAACAGCTCATAGTTTGGCTATATCAAAATGTTTTCTTCTAACTTAAAAAAGATAGGTATAGGCTTAAATTAAAATGATGTGCGTTTCTAATCCTAGAAGGTAAGACGCAAATGACCCGTTACATTATAATGATTATATTTAGTTGCTGTGGCAAAGTAATGCTGGTGTTCCACACCATCAGTGCGCAGTTTAAAGGCCCGTCTGAGGTCATAATACCACACGACTTCATCACGAACTAGTTCAATTTAGAAATAAAGTAAGAACTTAATCACAATTAACAGCCAGGATTAGCTATTATTTCCTGGATGTGGGATGGTTTTCATTTTCATGATTTCGCCCTAATGGCATTTTGTGCTCTATATAAACATATGCAATAGTGGATCTAATTTCTTTCACATTCATATTCCTCCAGCGGTTATTTTCCATAAGATTGCTTTATTTTAACAACAGTTATTATCGGAGTAAATGAACTGTGCTGAAAATATTTTAATTGCGTTTCTCTCTCGCTGTTATTGAGTTGAATTAAATTCCAGAAGCACGCTCTATATCCTGCGTTCTCGAGTTGTTTATGTCAGCACTAAACATTAAATACAGTTACATTTTCACGCAGAGGCAAAATATTATCTAATAGTTACTAATTTGTTTAAGATGTAATTATTGTTAACACTAAAAAGCTCTCTTATTATTGCGCTTGACAAACCGCGCCTACCTAACGCTTGTTTCATTTCATTAAGTGCAATAAACTGTTTATTCCAAAATCTATCCACTACATGTCCTATTAAAACATCGTTTTAACTTTGCAATGTAGAATAAAAAAATAAACAAAATTGATATTTTCAGGTCAGTGTTTGAAATGCATGCTGACACAATTTTAAACTAAATAAAAAGAATTGTATCAGCAGTCTTGTCAATTTGACAATAAGACACCTGGAATACTTCAAATGCAAAACAAAAACGATGTTTAAGAATCGGTTTCTCAGTATAACTTCTCCATTTTGGCTATTTAGGTTTTTTGATTTATACTTTTTTTGCTGACGTGAAACGTCACTTATAAAAGTCCTACCTCGGTCTCCAGGTAAAAGTCTAATATAAAAGCCCTTATAGCTGGTTGCCCGTAGGCGATGTCTTGGCAGACCTGTTCAGTGTATAGAGGGGTCATTGATAAATCGGAATCTCTAGGCGGTGCTGATAATAAAGTATAAAGACAAAGCGAAGACAAAAGGAATTTGTCACAGTGCACCTCTCAACAGATTCATTGACCCGCCGCCGTGAAACCAGTGAGCTTTTGGAGATTTGCAAACAACTTATAGCGTTTGCTCAATATGGTATCACAGGGATTGGAAGGCGACACCAAGCAGCACAGCTCATGATAAATGGCGATTACAACACTACATAAAGTATGAGTTGGGTCACTACTAAGTGCCGAAGTCTGCAAAGTGCTGTCAATCAAAGCGAAGTACTGCAAAGCTTGTATTTTATTTTGTAGATAACAATAACCATAAAGCAAAATAATATAACAAATAACAACATAAAAGCCATTAAAATGTATTGCCAGAACACCTGCCCGCCTTATTCAATATAGACCCTGCACGTGGGTTTGAAAAGAAAATCCCACCCATCACAGCTGCATCCCTCTACATATTATGAATTTAATGAATTTAATTGAAATTGACGGGTTATGCATCTGCGTTTTTCTCCAGGTACAAGACGAGCTTTTGCATTTAGGATGAAATATTTATGACAAGCTGTTAAATTGTTTAATAATTTAATACACTAATTTTATAATTATAATTATTATTGCTGTTGTTGTTAAACAAAATAACAATTCTAAAAATGTAGCAATCGTGGTCATAATAATGCGTTATCATAATCATGTTTTTTCAAGTACAAAATAACAGATGTGAGCTGGTGTGTTTTTGAACTGGGGAATAGCAGAGCAGGCTGAGCTGTATATGATCTCACGCCTCTTATGTCAGTACATGCTCTACCTTCAGCATTTCTTTGCGTGCATCTTGGCCTTGTGCCCCTCAAAGGGGCACCTACATTGCGCGCGCAGAGGAGGCTGTCAAAGAGAGAATTTGCATCTATTGCACCATTCTCCATCCCTCCCTTGACTGTTGTGCTTTCTGCTGTAATTAGGTTGAATTGAGAACAGATTGGATTACGTTGTTCTGCATCTCGAGCTGCAGTCCTTGACTTTCTCTCTCCCCCGGGAGAACCTGGCGCCTCCTTGTCCGATCAGACAGCTTAAACTGGACGGAACGCCAAAAGGGAAAAGTACAGAGGAGCTCACCGGGATCTCCGAGACGTCATCTGGTAATGTAGGCTAAATGAGAGGTGTGAGGGGAGGGGAGACAAGATAACATCCAACAGTCTTGTGTGACCTGAAACGGATAAAGTGTTGAAATAATGAATTGTTTTATTCACTTTGTCGATATGAATTTTGAGCGCAGAGAGGGCTTTGGGGGAAAATGGTAAAGGAAGACGAATTAATTTGTTTTTGATTTTTGACGTAGCCAGTTCTTGAATTCAGTTGGTCCTATTAATTCAGCCTTCCTGTATTAATTTTTATTATTATAAATGTAATAATAATTAAAAATATGTAATGATAATTACATTACATCCAATTTATAAGATAACAACGTAAAATAATAATTTGGTTATAAAAAATACAAATATTATATTTATTGCATTATCTTTTTTTACATTGTATCTTAAATCTAATTTAGGTAAAGGGTCTGCATGTAAATTACACAAACTGCTCAGTTATTTACATATTTATCAGTATTCTGAATTTTTTAATCACACCAGTTCAGGAAATTCCTCACAGTAAATTTAATCGCCTTAACATAAGAAACATAAACTAATTTATACGTTTTAGGTCATGTTTTCTTATTTATGGGTTTGTTGATTGTAAGATACTATTTGGTAAAAATTAATTGCCCTTATAACCGTGATCTCGCATTAGAATTATTATTATTTAAGTTTACATAGACTCTCGTCAGTTATCAAGTACTGAGATAAAGACTTTAAAAAAGACAACAAAAACACGTAGAAGTATTGTCTGTTTTATTGATGGAGAAACATATCAACAAATGTTTATTAATGCACCTAAGAACATTAGGGAGTAAACATAATCTTCACAATCTTCTGCCCAAAACACAAAACACAACATACCGACAGACTGAGTAGGATAGATAGATAGATTGTTTTTAGTTTTTTTGTGTTTCTTGTAATCTCTTTCATTGCCGATCGCGCTTCTACACGCGTCTCTCTTTGGAGTGTCAAAAGCGTAATTAAGCGTATCATTGGCTTTGTGTTGTTTACAAACCGCGAGCAGTAATTTAATTTCCTCCACCAGCAGCCACCAGGACCGTCGCTGCGGTGATGCCCGCGGGCTCCGCGCAGAGAGGGACCTTCTGCCAGCCACCTGCGGGGGGTGGTAACCGGGGGAGGGGTGGCTTTGGGCAAGTTGATGAAAGCAAGACTGGAAATGTTCAAATATACGCAACAATAACATTTCTTTTCGCTCTTTTGTCCCTATAGAAAGGATTGCATTATAAGAAAAGCAACGAGAAATGTGTGTAAAATAGCCTTAATTATTCTTCATCAAAACGAATGGAATTTAAATAAAAAAAGGAGTAAGCTAAAATGAAAGAATCAAGCATCTTAAAAATACTTTGTATTTAAAGAATTGAATATAATACACAGTCTATTGAGCAGACAATGTTAGACTGAAGCAGGCTCCCATGTGCATTTCTCTTATAGAGGCAAACCAGGCTTTTCTGTCAGAAGAGCACAGTGAAGTTTTCACGAAATAAGAAATCTTACAGCCGTGGTGAGGGTCGATCACACTAAACTGAAATTATAAAAAATGTTAAGCCGTTGGTTTGTTAATGGTGTATTTATTGTGCATATATTTAGCTTTATACTTGAGTAAATCGTTGCCACAAGCATTTGCCAGTGTTAATTGTTAAACGTTAATGGTATAACTTACAAAACATAAAATTAACAAACATCAACAACAGTAATAATATATTTAAATGTATTTGTTATTCCTGTATTATTATTGCTGCTTTAGTTATTTGTTTTAATTTGTTCTGTGACGAGAGAGAGACTAAATATAGATAAATACAGAATACAATATTATAGTGGTGAAGAAGTAAGAGAGAGATGGGTTTTGGTAATAATGATGTACCCTCAGGCTTAGTACTGCCTATCACCCCCAACCCCCTTCTTGCTTTCTCTCTCTCGCGCGCGCTCTCTCTCTCTCCCCATCTCAGTGTAGACCCAGAGTCTCTGCCAAAACACAGGGAGGATCAGCCTCCTAATTGATGACCCCCTTTGAGTGAGGGAAAACATTGGCTGAGATTGATGGTCTTGCAATCCTAGCAGCATTAACTCAATAAGATGTCTATCAAACTAGCCTTATAGCCCTTCCCACAACAGCGATGAATGAGGGACTGACTTTAATTACAAGTCTTTGCTTAAACTATTGCTTATATAAGTGAAAAATAGAAGGCAAAAATATAGTCTTATTTTTGTTTTGTAATGATTAATTATGAGCTTACGATTGATTATTTATTATGAGCTTTTATAAATCCGCAGAATTAATATTTGACTTGAGTGGATTTGAGTGACGGTGTCTTTCACAAAGAGCCTGGTACTCCTGTACAAATTTTTAGTGCACATAATCACTATTTTCAACCGCTATATTATTACTGCGAAAATATCAGTGCAGTTACAAGCCCCTCCACAAAATGATTACAGATAAAGAATTTTCAGGAAATTAGTATTAGTCAGGAGATAACCTCTGTTTTCATTTATCATATTTTCTCTGAAATTGAGCTTATGAAAAGCTACTTTATCAAAGGTCACATTTTACATTAGTGTTTGTTACTGTGTATTTACAAATAAACTGGAAAAATATTTTCGTGTATAGTTAATAATTAACTGTATTACACACGCTGTACATTTACATTTATGCATTTGGCAGACGCTTTGACTTACAGTTCATTCAAGGTATACATTTTGTCAGCGCATGTGCTCACTGGGAATCGAACCCACGGCCTTTGCGTTGCTAGCGCAATGCTCTACTAACTGAGCTATAGGAACACTTACGTTGTATGCTAACGTAACGTGTTGCCCAACATTATCCTATTAGTGCAGCGTTTTTGTTGTTGTTTTAAAGTCTACTGCTGTTTAAGTGTTGTTCTGACCCCGCAGTTCCAGGGTACCATGATGTTTAGCTGCGTGGCATTTTATCTTGCTATTTTCAGTAGATACAGTCAGTCATCGACCTTTCCCAGCTTAAATTAGTAATTGCATTTTCCGTTTTCACCAGCTACAATGGCGCGTCCACAGCAAGCACGTTATTTATGATAATGAGAAAGCGCAAAAAAGCCCCTTGCTTCAAGCAGGAGAAACAGTGGAAGTGTCTGCAACCTGCAAGCAGAAGCGTCCTCCTTTTTAATGAATTTACAGGAAATTAGTGCGCGTTAGTTTGGCGCTCACTTAATTACACTTTCGCTTACAAGTTCAAATGTACAACATGTATTATTTTGCCTACTAAAATTACATGAAAAATGACAAACAACACTTCATTTTAAACATAATTCATTTTGCGTTGAAAGTGTAGCATTATTTTTTGTCATTATTTTATATGTTGTCCGGAAAGTAACTTGTGTGTTTAATTGTGTGTCTTTATATTTAAATAATTTTAATACCAGTCAGAAATTTGAAGGCACTTAACAAAATGTATCATTGTGAAGATCTTATAAACCGTTGATATAAACCGTTTTTCTTTGTCAACAAATATAAATGTCTATGTGTGCATTTCTTTACAAAACTGGCATTTTAATGGATGAGCTGGACCAAGTAGTGAAGGAAAATCTGCCAAAGATTTTTTCAGCATACATAAAAACTCCTACAGTTTTGTTTTAAAAGCATCTCAGAATGCACCCATGTATCTGGATGCTGTTATTAAAAATGGCCAGATTTAACAAAGCTATAATATGTGTTTTAAGATCATTTTTTTTAACATTTTTTGGTCCCTGCATAATTCTCATACTATTGTGTTATTTCAGTTTTGAAGAATGAGCAGGTATGTCCAAACCTTTGAGGTTAGGATAGCCTATTTGAGGAGTCAGCATTCATATATAAAGGGTATGATTGCTGCTAATTACACTGCGCTTCATTTATAACCACCAGAACATGCCCAAAGGTGTGTTTAAAAAGTTCTTGATCAGTCCAATTCATGTATGTTTGATTAAAAAGATGTGCAGATCAATAATGTATATTAGCCTGGAGACACTGAAGTGAAATTGTAGCTGATAACTCAGTTATCTGAAAAAAATGGCCAAGCTGATATCATTTATTATGGTTCACTGTGAGCCCTCCAGGCTGAGTCTAATAAATCTGAGAGTAACAGGTTTGGTTGTGGCCTCTGCACTTCTTAACTGTATAAGAACACACAGTTGGGGAACTTCATTATGTCTCCACAAACACAACCAAATCGATACGGTCACCATTTCAGTGGCAGAATCGGTCAAGTTGAGGAAAAAAGGACCAATTCAATGAACATTATTTATGTTTAGGATTGCTTTGCTACTGTAGGAGTGTCTGGCACAAAATATTTTGTTCTCTCTCTAATTAAGAGGGTTAAAATAAACTCTGTGTGAGCCCTGCAGTAGGACAGCAGGAGAGGAATGCATTAAGGCCTAATGAGAAAATAATTGCAGCTCTTAAGAAAGGAAGTCAGAGATATCTTAAATGCCATCTCACCTCTCCTGTTCTCTGAAGTTCACCATCTTTTTCGTTTTATGGACAATGTTCTGCGCTGTCACTGATTTGTGAATGTGGGTGTCAAAATGACAAATCTTAAGAACAAGACTTGAATTTCCTAAAGAAAATACAGATACTTGCGGGGCAGGTAAATAATAATGTTAAATGAAGTGTTGCATTAGATCTGCTTTACAGTAGACGTGCAGCACATGATTTGTGTTTAGTCAATTTGTGCACAATACTCAACATAATCACTCGATGTGCAGCATAAAGGTGGCTCTAAATGGTGAAATTATTTACAGAAGTATGAATGGACTTTACATGTTAAGCCTTTTGGGTGACGTAATTGAGGAAGGTTTTGAACAAAACCCAAACGTTTAAGGAACACAATCAACACAGTGTCATCTAATGCTGTGCAAGTGCTTCAATATTTTTTCATTTTTCATTTTGTATTGGGTTTCTTAGTTGGTTACATAATTATATAGATATCAAAATGTCCCTCAGATCAGTGATTTTTTCTGCGGTGTTTAAATGCATCAGTATGGTTTTCAAACAAATAGGTTTGAATAAATCCTAAATAAATCCATCAATGTACTGTGGAACTTACAAATGTTTTCTGATGATATCAGACTGTTAAACTCTTCTTGTCACATGTATGTGCTTGTTTGCTTGTAACCGAGAGAGAGAATGTTTGCAGTGAGTGATCATTTGTATTTTATATGCGTGAGATTTATGTTTGTGTTTGCACTTTGGTGAATGTGTGTATAAGCATCTGTGTGTTTACACATGGTGTGCGTGTATGTGTGTGTCTGTCAGACAGGACATGTCAGTAGAAGTGTCTCATGCCCACTGAACCCTGCAGACTGTACCTCTGTTGCAACCTGTGACGAGTGATGACACAGCAGAAGACTGACAGCGGTTAAAGGTGCGTCTGAGCTCCTCAGCTCCACGCTTCACCTCCTCTCACAAATACTCATTAAATGGAGCTGTATGCTGATCTGTGGACATCACCAGGTCTGATTGACCTCAGAAAGAACAGTCTCACTGGAATCTCACAAATGCTAAGCACACAACAGTTAGATTCATACAGTATATCTGTCATTGCCATTTTTCTTTTTTTTAAATGTTGTTGTTCATTGATGTAAAACCATATAAAAGTTTTCTTGACTGATAAAAAGAAAAATATTTAGGTTGCACATGGATGATGAGGGGTTTTGAGTGCATAGATCAAATTAAATATTTAAAGTTGAACTTCAGTATTCAAAGTATTTTGTATTATCTGTCCATCCATCCATCCATCCATTCATCCACCTTTAAAATAATGAAGTGCTGTATCACTTGAGATTTGTAACTGTTACACATTTGTCAAGCCAACATTCCAAATTTGTTCTGACAATTCTTTGTTCTTTTACCATTCATTTTGTGTGTCCCTTAAATATTACATCAATCTATACAGATTTTGTGCTCTGCATAAGTCAGGTCTCTGCCCAGCCACTCAACAGTTATTTGCCGGCTGACGCACCCTTAGAGGCAACCGGGCTAAAAGGTTTCAGCTGCAGAGATAAAGGTTTGTGAATTCCAGAGTGCTGCTCTTTCTCATATTACAAAAACAAGGTCAACCCACTTGTCTGGACTGAGTGCTAAAGTCTGAACTGCGATCTCACATTGGCTGAAGAGCATTTTCATTTCTGCCTTCTCTCACGTTTGGCAGTCATGTTTGTGTTTGCGGAGCAGGAAAACCATTTAAAGATTAATCCGCAGAATCCATTGTTGCTGTACAACTGGCTTAGCTATCACGGCTGCTACGGTTACAGACTGATGGATCTGCATTTGGCCTGCTACAGCAGTTTGTGGAAAGTGGAAAGTTTAAGCTTTTACCACCTCTTACATTTGTGAGGACATGCAGTTGCTTTGTTGAGGCTTTACACCTCACCTGAAACCTGATCTTGCACATCTGTGCCTGCTCTCTGGGCCCAGATTCTTGGCTACTGTAGCCAAAAGCTTGTTTTGTTTCACTTTAATGAAACTTCAGTAATCTTCTGCCTGAACTTTCCATAAAAATGTCAAGGAAGAAATATCTTTATCAAGCCCAAGTGCAGTAGTGTATATTTTCAACATTCATGTGAGGCTGCCCAGTCGTGTGGGACTTGCTCAGCCCAGGAGGAAAACGCATTAGTTGCAAAGGCAAAGAAAGAGCACGCCTCAGTAACCAGATATGGAATAGAGGAAGTACCTTCGATATAAAGTTAGCAGATTTATGAGAGGGTTTAAATATGGCAAGTTGATTAGCTTGATTCATCTGTCTTGTGTTGTAAAAGAGAGTTTAGTGATCTGTGCAGGTGTTTCAAGACACGACTAACATTCTTTGGCTAAACCCAAACCCACACAGCTGCACAAGTGCTTTACTGTGAAGACTGGGCTTAGATTATCTGAAGTTGGCTCTATTTGACAGACAGAACATGATGATCTCTTTATCAGAGACAGCTGTGTCAAAATGCTCCAAAAAGACTATTGTAAAAATAAGCTGTTCCAAAGAACCATTGCAATTTCATGTTTTTAGCCACTATGTTTTCTAAGTTTTCCCACTATAGTGTTTTAAAGTTCGCTTGGAGATTAAAAATGATTGATGTAACATTATAGACTCAAACTAAACAGCTCCATAGACGTGGACTATAAGCAACAATTTCTTGCCTTTAGGATTTTCTATTTCCGATATTAGAATGTACTCATCTTAGAAACAGGTTAATAAGATATTGTAGTCTACATATATGGTTTAATAATAAAGTCTGTGATCTAATCATTGAGAAAAAAAAAAAAATATATATATATATATATGACATTCTGTATAAGTGCTATGCCACAAAGACCTGCTGTCTCACCTTCTAAGCTGTCTCACCCTTTCAGCTGTCTCACTCACACCAATAGTTTTACCCTTTCTAGTCATTTCACTGCCTGTCGGTCCCACTACTGACATTTTAATTCCAAACCTCCCCCACCTCTTGTTCAATTCGGCCCTCGAATCTGTGCAGCTCCTGTGCTGACAGCTGATGATGTTGAGTGCTCAACAGAAAATGCAGCTGAAAGGAGTGTGTGTGTGTGTGTGTATGTGTGTGTGCAAAGAACCTGCTTTCTTTTAAAGAGATAAAAGGAAAAGGAATTGTGTCACGTTTATTAAAATGACCCTTAGTTTACTTTGGTGTAACACTGTTAGTTTGCTGTGTATGTGTATATAGAAGCTCTTTAATTTGGCATAGTTAGAGTAGTTCACCCCCTAAATAATCATCACTTACTTTACAAACCAATACATACTAGGAGAAATTAAATGTTTGTTTAACAATGGGGAAAAAGTCATATTAGTTTGTAAAGACTTCAGAACAACAGAGTTCTAAATTTGGGTAAGCAAAGAAAACACATTATGTTGCCTTAGAGGAAAGAGTTGCAAACTTCTTCAGGTGTTTCATTTGAGGTTTAAAACTATTCTTGTGGTTGTTAAACCCCCATCACACACACACACTTTTAAATCATTAAAGCAGTTAAAAGAAGGCAAAGAATGTAAACAACCGGTCTTATAAAGCCTCTGGATTGTTCATTCTTCTGCCTTTTTACTCCAGTTCATAAGTAGGAACAACAAGCAGTTTTTTTCTGGTGTAGCAGTACCCTCATATGCTGGTCTCCTGTCATCATCTGTGCTTGTATTTCCTGTAGCTTAAGATAACACTCATCGCTGTTGCACAGTCTGAGAGATACTTCATCATATTAAATGTAAAACATTTTGGGCTTGAGTGTAATTGTGATAGTACGAAAGTCTTTGGTTGGGATATTTAAAAGTGTCTAAGCAGACATTAAGATGATGTTGAACTGCTTGCTCACTGATCTGGTAAGCACGATAAGCATGATAATCATGGTTAGTTCTGTAACAATATTCCTATTAACCTATCAGATTTTAAGGTTTGCTTCATGGTTAATGTTGGCATTAAGCCTAGAGCTGGGGTAAGGGTCTTGTACAAATTTCCCATTGATTTTAGGGGAAGGTTCTTGTTAGGGAGAGGGTTAAAACTCTTTCTTTGATAATAACGCAATACCTCTTGCTCAAGGTTACCTAACTGATTTGCCATCTCTGGCCATTAACTAATGAGCCATAAAGCTGTTTTTCCTCACATTTAACTTCATGCACTTACGACCATTAGCCAATAATGAATTAAAAGACATCTCAGCACCCATGAGAGCTTTACCATGATCAGCATACTGCAGCCTCTTTGTAGCACCCTCATTTGTAACTTGGGAAATATGAAGATTCTGATCTCTGGATGAATGCGCAGGATGTGAGGAGCCCTGATGCACCGTGATGCTTCACTTGACAGATGAGGCCCAGGGTGTTCAACTTCACGCCCAGCCTGATGGGCCTGAGGCTGAGGGTCGATGTAGAAACCCAAGCTGTGCCACCATGGTTCTGTTTCAGCATGCTGTCTTTAGCTGTTTAAGTGTCAGCATATCACAGACATGATCTTCAGATGTTTGTTAAAGCTGAGTAACAGATCCTTCAAACTGTTTGATGATGTATTAAAGATGTTGCGTCTGAACATGCTTCATCCCATGATCCATTACAAACTCATCTGCTGCTCGTTAATCCTTGGTAACATTTCAGGTAAATGTTGCAATATAAATTGGGAGTGCCATTTGATGGTTAGCCATTTGATGGTAATAATGGTTTGGCACCCGTTTGTCTGAGATTGCTCTCTGTGGCATGCTGCCATTCTCATGCTACAATCGATTAATGTCCCTCAGGGTGTGATGGTCCAAATGACGCAGTGACGATGAGTGTGAGGACATTTGTTTCATCTCTATGGTAATGAAGCCCTTTGGGGTGAAGCAGTTACTCTAAATAAATCCAGTTGATTGGAATCCAAGGCAGATTGTAATTTCTTAAAGAATCCAGCAGAGCGTTGAATAAATGATGCAGATTTGCTGTAATGGCAACAATTATAAGCCATTAGACTTGTGATGCTCTGGGACTTAAGTGAGAACATAAACTAAATGAGGCATTTGCTTGAATATTAAATATTTCAGTTGGATGAGTCACAACCATTTTTGTGTTTAAATTTAAATTCTTTGTGTTTTAACATTTGAGAGCATTTGTTTATATATTTATGTGTAAGGGCACGTTATGTGTAAGAAGGTAAAACGTGTCTGGTCCAACACTGAGGCAATCAAGAGTAAATTTGTTCTGATTATGTGTGGAACATGATATTCCTGCAGCTGTGTTTTGCCATCCAGAAAAAATTCCTCATTTCACACACCTACCAACATGAACTTCACACGCAATCATACATGCACACACACACACACACAACTGCACACATATTATATGCACGTACACAAAACAGGCACTTTGTATGTTATGGAGAATCTCTTCTACGAGACACAATGCAGTTACTCTTGGCCAAAAATGCCCACTTAGACAGGAGAGTGCAGTATGACAAGTGTTTTCTGAGTAGTCACGTTATTTGTTTTTACATGTTATTTAGGAGTGGGTTGATATGAAGCTTGCCAGACTGAGAAAATATTTTCCAGTTTTGTGTGCAGTATGGTTTAGGTGGTTAGTGAATATACTGAAGGCGGTCAAAGATGCGGGCTAACGCTAATCTCAACTTGATGTGTTAGCGCTGACATCGCCCAGGGGTACTGTCACTTATAAAATCCACCATTTAATATTTAGAGCTTTTACTGTTGATGTGCATATTGTTCCTAATCCCTCTTTTCTTTTTCTCATTTTTACAAAATAGTTTAGACAGAGATCAAAAGAGGCTGTCATTTGTAAATGAATGAATGTTTGTGATCAAAGACAGGATGCAACATGACCTGCAGGTAATCTCATGATCACCCAGAATCCTTGACTCAGCTCCTGGCTCCATTTTAAGCCATTGTAAGGTTATGATCATGTATAACATAACCAATTAAAGTAAAGCGCATATGAGATCTTCCTCAGCCCCTGACAATCTTCTATGGTTTTTGTTTTGGTACCTTCAGTGGTTTAATTATGTGCTGGCAGTGTGCTGTCCTTTGGAGAACCCACAACCATCTTACTGTAATTATTTAGGGCTTTTTAAAGACCAATATTTGAAATGTATGTATTTATTAGTAGAAACATTTAATCAATAACATTTTCAGGGAAGCTTCTCCCCAACACCAGCACCCTTATCTTACTTCGGGTCTTTTTTGGCCCATCATGTTAATATGGTAATTGTCTCATGAGCTGTTGCAGTATGCATGACAACATGACACCAAGCCATGATCAGTAAAAGACCTTCTATCCCCTTTATTTCTCTCTCTCTCAATTGCTTTTGTTTTCTAAACACTCGTCTCGGCCTCTCTTCATTAGAAGCTGTCAGTCATCTCCCTTAGGTTGGGGTTTTGATCACGGCTCAGCTGTCAGAAACGAAACACCTCAGCTAAGCGCTAAACGCTTCATCTGGCAGTGATGCAGCCAAAGTGACAGAGCTCCAATAGCATTAAGCTATTCTCTCCAACCCAAACACTTTTATGATCAAGTTAAGAAGCATCTCATGTTATGGCAGTAACTGTCAGAGATCTGTTTTGTCTTATATTCTGACACAACCTTTTCTCCATTTTATCACCTGGATACGGTCAGAGAAATCAACCCTGCAGAAAGAAACATGTTTGTCAGTGGCATTCTGTCTGCGATGAAAGGATCTGAGGGCACTTCAGTGGGGTCAAAGGGGCCACGTTGTAACGGAAACGCGATAACGGCAAACTCAATAACGTTAGTACAGGCAATGGTCGGGGCAGGCAGCAAACAATCAAAACAGTATTCAGGCAAAGTCCAAAAAGGCAGGCAGCAAACAATCCAAAAATGTAATGCAAGGCAGTGTCAAAAGGCAGGCAGCAAACAATCTGAAAACTAAAGACAATCCAAACAGAAACCAGATAGACAATATCAGTAAACGCTCTGAAATGTTAGCAGGGGCTAAACAAGACATCGCAATGAGTCCTTCAGAGTCTGGGGTTTATATAGTGGAGCTGATTGGAATCAGGTGCAGCAAACAGGAAGTGATCAGCCCCAGATACGGGGCCCATGGGAAATGTAGTCCGAATTGAGATTAGTACTCAGGAGAGGGTTCCCTCTGGAATATTGAAATATATATATATATATATATTCCAATATTTATAAAAATATATTTAGATCACTTTACTAAGTGATTGCTATTAGGATATTAAAGGCACAGTATGTAATTTTTGCCACTAGAGGTCACATTTTTAAACCAATAATAAAGGCAAAGATTGATGACGCTGTAAAGAAGCATAGACCAATGGGAGATGTTCTCTTCACCATTCAGAAAAATCAATCACAGGGAATTCATGTATCATGTTTACATATGAGGTACCGAGCAAAAGTTTTATTACCTATATGTTTGATCACATTATTTTATGTTATTCTAATTGAATTAGCTGTAAGGAGCATAAAGTTTAACACTGAGTAACAAGAGCCAGACCAAAATACTGAGTAACGACACCCAGATCCAGACCAAAACACTGAGTATTGCACTAATATTACAGCATAACAAAGCCAAGGTCATGGATTTGATCCCAGGGATTGCACATACTCAGAATCAATGTATAGTATAATATAAAAAGTCGCTTTCCGTAATAGCATCTGCCAAATGCATAAAATATAAATGTAAAATGAGTATTGAGACACAGATTCAGACCAATACACTGAGTAATGAGATCCAGACCAAGACTGTGTTTATATGATCTCAAAACATGTTGACCAAGACCATGACCACCAGACCAAGACTTTTGCTAATTTTTTATTCCCTCAGATTTACTCTGTGTGAATAGAACATGATTAAGTACAGAAGTGGACTGATGGCTGCATTTAGCTGCAATGTGGTTGTGGCCAAAGAATCAAGGACACCAAAGGAAACCAGGCAGGAATTCAAACCAAGAACCTGAAGTCTGAGAAAAAATCTAACTTGTTCTGTTCTATAACATGTAGTTTATATTTGCTACAGTCCTAACATATAGCACTGTTTTGCTTGTCTGTTTGGAACTTGTTTAAATATAGCTGTGCAAGCTACAAGATAGCTGTTAGCTTGTGCAGAGCAGGAAAAGCTAATCATAAAGCAGGTATATGCAGCAGGAGCTAACATGATTTAGCCTGCATGTTGAGTGGATCCTATGGCTCGTAAGTGGCTGTGATGGATGATTGAGTCCCACACACACTCACATATACACACACAGACCACCTAGAACCCCAACTGATGCCCGTCAGAGTGGTGCTGACCACTGCATGACATCACCCAGCACCAGAGCGCATTTCTGTTAGCCTGTTAGTGCTACTGCTTTTGCATCAATAATGCAAAGAGTTGAATTGTTGTTCCTTGGCAGTAAAAAACACACGAGTGCAGCAATTAAGACAGCATGACCTCTGATCATCTGGAGCTTTAGTCCACAGCCCTGGGCGATGGATAGTATCTTTCCTCTCAAGGGCAGGCGAGGGTAGTTTTAAACGGGACCAAACACCATCTGCCAGGAGCTTGGCTGCGGTAACCTGACTAAGCATTGGTAAAGAGGAGATGGTTTGTGCTCACTGTTGTCCATTAAAACAGGGATGTTTTCAGAAAGCAGTACAGCTTTATCCCACTGCAGAGTGTGTAGATAGGGAAGCTGGAAACACTAGTATAGAAACAGATATGGGGAACACTTGACCTGACTAGTTAGTTTTAGGAAGCATTAAGAGGGAGAGCTTCACTTGGACTGAAGGTCTAGACTGAATTAATTTATTAAACTAACACTTAGCTGTGTGTTTAAAGTTGGGATGTTCAGAATGTAGGAAAGCACAGCTTTTTGTTTAAAAAACAAAACAGCATTCTGTTCTCCTTGATTGTCTTTAGATGCTGTCTCTTAAGACTTTGGACATGCTTAATTACTTACATAATTAAAATTGCTCAGATGCATAATTAGTTATATAATTATAATTACTTAGCCACCACAACAATTATGGGCATGTTATGATGTCATGCACTATGGCTTTTGTTTTTCATAAATAATAAATAATAAATAAAAATTAATTATACTTAATTATACATATAATTATACATTCTAAATGTTAAGTAATAAATAATATATAATGTACTCCTCTTTCATGAAATACTCCATGCTTCTTTAAAGTTTTAGAATGTATATTGGTCCTCGATTGATACAGATTTGCATTTGTCATCCAAAAATAAAAAATTCTGTCATCATTTACTCATTATTGTCATCTTCTACAAGTTTCTTTCTTTCATGAAAAACTATTTTGTATCATGATGGGTAAACTATGGCAAGTTTTTATTTGTTTATTGTTGAACTGTTCCTTTACAAGTTCAACAGTGCACTGCAGGTGTGGTACATAGACCTTAGGTTGTAAATAACCCAGAATATTCTTTTAAAACATAAAGAGAAAGTACCCATGTGGATTGATTACCATCAACATGACTTTTGTGAAAAATGACATTCACACTCTTGTCAAACGAGGTGTTTCATAACTTGATTTCTAAACACCTTGAATCTGAGCTCATGTTCTGAGCAGATGTCTGTTTGAGATTGTCAGCACTTCTGTCAGACACAAATATGTACCGAGTGAGACTGTGAAAGATGAGTTGACATGACTCAGGCATTTACACAGTATTTAAACAGAAAAATCCTTTAAAGCTGTTGAACTTTTATCAAAGAATGTGTTAGGATTTGTTAAAAGGATTGGTCATTATGAGTTTGTGAATCAGTCAATTACTCATTAACAATAAATGTTAATAGTCTTGCAGTATGTTTTAATAGAGATTGGTGTGCCGATGAGGAAATATTTAATTTCAAAAGAGCTCTTCATCAGCAACAGAGTGCAAATAATTGTACTTTAGTAATATTTGCTTACCATTCTCACCAAACTCACAATTAACTTAATATTGTATCTTTAAATTTATCTCTTTTGTCCAATCAGCAGCTGAATTCAAATGGTGCTGTGTTTTCAGAGCTATGCAGTATTAGCAGCTTTGGGAAAGAGATATAAAGCACTCACTGGCTCGTGAAACAGCTCTTCAGCTGTGCAGCAGAAAAGCAGGGTTTTCGGGGCAGGTTTGTTTTTGAGATGCGTGTTGCGATACGCTCTGGGGCAGCCATGAGACATTTAATTACGCAGAGAAGCAGAAAGAGGCGTTTTTATCAAAAGTTGTAATTGCGTTACAAAGAAAAATCAGTTTCCCCTCTTTGTATTTTCCTGATATTGTGTTGTCTATATACTGAGGTAGAGTGTCTCCCCTCTCTACATTCTTGACTTGAACAAAATTAATTTAAATGAAAATAGGTTATGGAGATACCAAAGGACGTAGTTAAATTGTATGAAAGAAGGATTTATTTATTCTTGGAGTCTTTCCGTGGAAGGAGAAGCACTTTTGGATTCTGTGTCAGCCAGAGCATCTAAAACAGATTGTTTTCCAAATGAACTGCACAAACCATCATCATGACATTTTTTTAAACTTTGTATGCTAAGACAATTTGTCTCAGTGAGGTTTTTTCCTTTGCTTTGACTAAGACACATTACTTAGGAGTCTACTGAGAGACCTCATTGAATATTTCACTGTTATTGGCCTGTGTCATTTTAATATAAAATTGTGGAACTGCACCTTAGAGACCATTACAATCCGCCACTTTATACTGAGTATAAACAATGTCCAATCGTCTCAAATCTCAATGAACTAGCCACAATAAAGCCTTACAGACATAACCATAGAGTTCAGATGCCCCAGAAGAGCCTTTCAATGGTGGCAGCAAGCATGATCCATGTCTCAATACTGTGCTGAAAGGCATGCTGGGAGTCTGCCTGCTCTAGCACCAACTAATTAGACCACTATAATAATCAGTGTTCCTGGAAGCAGTGCATCATGGGAAACGCTTACACTATTAGCCCCGCTGGTTTGTGTTCATTTTAACAATTCACAGGAGTCACATGACACGCGCTGTGCGGATCGCTTCCATGTTATTTGACTCCGCTGTTGATTCTTCATAATTTAACTGAGTGAGGAAAAAATATTCAAATCATATGTAATTGTTACATCGCAATAGGGAAATTAAGCGACATGCTACAAGGGGCTGCTCCAATTACTGGCCTCGTTTAAAGCAATTGAAATGACTTGATGATATTATAAAAGTTAAATGTCTGTAAGTGGAGCTGTAAAGGCATAAAGCAGCGAAGGAAGCTGAAGGAATAGTCATTTATCACAAGGACCTCTGTGTGATTTATATTTATTTGATGGAAATGGGTGAAGTTGTGTGAATGTTGTGGTGTTGAGTCAGTTTTGCAGTGGTCCTATATATTAAACAGTGCAAATGCTTTTCTCGATCTTGTTTTTCTCCTTCCCTCTAAGAGAATTTAAGAATGCATTTTATAAGCAATATAAAAGAGAATAGGTTATATTGCTGCTTTCAGCACCGAATAAAGGAAACTAGATTTTTACAGGTTTTTACTAGATTTTGAGTGATGCTTGCCTGTGCAAAACTCCCACAAAATACCTAGTTCATTCTTGGCGATTGACATGGTGTTGTTTTTGCCAGGGTGATCGGGGTAGTTGGTCGGGGAGGTCACAGAGGTCAAACGAGACTGTCCCCAAGTCTCTCATGATATTCTGATCTCTAGAGATGGCTTAGGTCCTTCACTCCAGGTCTATGGGATTTATTTTGCCTGTTTTACAAACAGACAGACAAAATCCTATATGATCTTTTAGAAAAGTAATACCTCTCTTTGTTCAAATCCCTAATAGTAATAGTGAGACTTGCCTTAGCAATTGTCACAAAAAAAATGATAGAGCCCCTTTATTTATTGTTTTACTTTCAGCTTGTGGTGGTTGTGTGTGTGCATGTGTATTTTTGGTCATGTCTGCTGTTGGGTTTAACGTGTCAGTAGATCCACACTTTAGTGTATTGATCTGTCCAAGTGCTGTCATGTGAATCCGGCTGAGAAGTGCTCGTGTTTCTTTGACAACTGTGGCCAATCTGCCAGGCACCCTGGTTTAGAAATGTATACCTTGAATACATTAATGTACTGGGCCTTGCAAAAGTATTCATACCCCTTGAACTTTTCCACATTTTGTCACATTACAACCACAAACTTAAAAGTTTTTTATTAAGATTCTATGTAATAGATCAACACAAAGTACGACAAGATTGTGAAGTGGAACAAAAATGATACATGGTTTTCAAAATTTTAAGCAAATAAAAATCTGAAAAGTGTGGTGTGCATTTGTATTCAGCCCCCCTGTGTCAATACTTTGTAGAGACACCTTTCGCTGCAATCACAGCTGCAAGTCTTTTGGGGTATGTCTCTACCAGCTTTGCACTTATAGAGACTGAAATTTTTGCCCATTCTTCTTTGCAAAATAGCTCAAGCTCAGCCAGATTGGATGTGGAGTGTCTGTGAACAGCAATTTTCAAGTCTTGCCACAGATGCTCAATGGCATTTAGGTCTTGACTTTGACTGGGCCATTCTAACACATGAATATTCTTTGATCCAAACCATTCCATTGTAGTTCTGGCTGTATGTTTAGGGTCATCGTCTTGCTGGAAGGTGAATCTCCTTCACAGTCTTAAGTCTTTTGCAGCCTCCAACAGCATGATGCTGGATGGTGTGTTTAGGGTGATGAGCAGTGTTAATTTTCCGCCACACATAACGCTTTGCATTTAGGCCAAAAAGTACAACTTTGGTCTCATCTGACCAGAGCACCTTCTTCCACATGTTTGCTGTGTCCCCTACATGGCTTGTGGCAAACTGCAAACAGGACTTCTCATGTCTTTCTTTCAACAATGGCTTTCTTCTTGCCACTCTTCCATAAAGGCCAGATTTGTGGAGTATACGACTTATAGTTGTTCTGTGGACAGATTCTCCCACCTGAGCTGTGGATTTCTGCAGCTCCTCCAGAGTGACCATGGGCCTCTTGGCTACTTCTCTGACCAGTGCTCTCCTTGCTCAGTCTGTCAGTTTAGGTGGACGGCCATGTCTTGGTAGGTTTGCAGTTGTGGAATACTTTTGGAATACTTTTTCTTCATGATGCTGTTTGTTCACTAGTGTTCTCTAACAAACCAATGAGGCTTTCACAGAACAGGTGTATTTATACTGAGACTAAATTACACACCGGACTCTACTAATTAGGTGACTTTTGATGGCAATTGATTGCACTGGATTTTATTTAGGGGTATCAGAGTACAGGGGGCTGAATACAAATGCACGGCAAACTTTTCAAATTTTTTTTGCTTAAAATGTTAAAAAACGTATATCATTTTTGTTCCACTTTACAATTATGTGCTACTTTGTGTTGGTCTATCACATGAAATCTCAATAAAATACATTTAAGTTTGTGGTTGTAAGGTGACAAAATGTGAAAAAAGGGGTATGAATACTTTTGCAAGGCACTGTATGTTGCTCTCTATTAAAGCATCTACAAAATGAATAAATGTAAATTAATTTTAAAAAGTTGATAAACATTCCAAAAAGTTTTTTGTATTAACGTTATTGCTTGGTTATAAAAAATGTTATTTAAATAGTTTTTTTATTCTGCAACGTTTTTAAAATATTTAACTAACTACTTAAGAATAACATTTTTAATATATATATATATATTGTTACAAATTTGTTTTACTAATGTTACTGCAAAAACATTTTTTGATAACTTTGTAAGAACTTTTAGAAAACATTATTCAACGTTATAAGAAAATTCTTTGTTAGGAAGTTGCCAATGTAGAGCATTCCAGATCAGTCTATAATCAATAGAATCCAGCTTTAGAAGGTAACTTAATAGGTGGACAGGCAGCTTACTAGCTTTGGAACAGACCTAGTTTTCTTTCATATTTAACCTGTCTCTATACTTAAACCCAAGGTTAAAGTAATCTAATCTAATGTTAATATAGCTCTCTCGCTCTTTCTTCCTTTTATACACACAAATGCAAATGTAAGCATGCACACACACTTTAATGAAAGTGACATAGAAATAACTGATTAAACCTCAACTGCAATACAAAATATGCAATTTACGATAAGATTCTGCTACTGTTTACCAGTGACATGACTAATAGATTTCATGTCAATCATATTTACACGGACTCTTTGCATGCATATAAAAATAAGCCAGCAGTGTTAGATGTGTCCTGAGGTGCCTGAACTACATTTCTCAGGCACTGCTGGGACACCTGGAGTACATTAAACAAAGCTTGTGGTGCAGAACAAATGTGCGCAAATAAAATTGTCCAATAATTGTTATTGTTTATTTATTTTAAACAAAATGCACAGCACATGACAAATGTGACTTTTGAAATGTGACTTTTTGACAAAAGTTGGAGCTTCCCAGGAGAATCTGAAGGAAACATTAGAAATGGAAGATGTTTCTGGGTGAGGAACATTATCTCAGGACCATAATGTTGATGCAGATGCTGAGGTCTGTGTTTGTCATCATCAGCCATGATGTGTGTGTGCAATATAGGCATAAAAAAGAGCTGAAAGAGTTAAAGGAGATAGTAAGTAAGAGATCAGTGAAGAGGGAGTGCAGAGATTAAGAGAAATGGACAAAGTGAGAAAGGAGAAGATTAATCTGAAAATGGAACAAGGGATTTGAAAAATGAGCCTCCATGTAGCGACACGTTACTGACAGAAAACATGTGAGTGGTGAAATGCGTTGACATTAAGTGGCTGTCACATAGCTGTGGCCATTCCAGATAGCCACTATCATGTACATATACATACACACCTTTTAAACTAAAGGCTTACGCGTAAATGGTTGAATTGGTGATTTAGACAACTTAAAGTTGTCTGTGCAATTTTTCAATTAAAGAACAAAAAGATTAGAAATGGACTGTGTTAGATAATTGTGTCCAGTGTACATAAAAAGCCCCTTAATACTGTTTAAACATGTCCAAAGTGGCTCCTTTTAAGGTTGATTGAGAGAACGTCAGTGTGTAGAACTGTGCTCTTGAAAAAAGAGTGGCTATACTGTAAAACATACAGTAAGATAGCTTTGATTGGTTTATATTGTTTTGGTAACTGTATAATTCTCATACTTCTTCTCACTATATCAATGTTTCCTGATCATTGTCTTGTCTACCTCTCATAGCCCCACAGCACATGTCAGCAAAGATCAAAAGCACATTTCTGGTGTTGATGAGAAGTGATGCCACCTATAACTGTAATGTTTCTCTTAACTGATATTATACTGGATATCAATTCAACATTCATATTATTAATCTGGCTATTACTATTATAATGATCCATTGATTAAAGTGAAAACAATCAGTACTGTGGGTGAAAAACAGACTTACAAAGTAGAGTCTGTCTTTAATGAGACACCTGAGATTGTTTGTCTTTAATGAGTTTTAACAGTTCTGATGGCAATGAAGAAATCTTCTCGAGAAGGATTCACTTATAAATTAGATCTAATTAAGTTGTGTTTTCTGTTCTATGGTATTAACGAAAGAAAATCTTTTCAAAAACCCTCTGGAACATGCTTAAGTACCCTTGGGTTATACACACATTCTAAAAGCATCTGCTAAATGGTTAAATGGAAATGATGACCACTATTATTCTTACATGTAAAAGTAGTATTATTTAAAACTTTGTAGTTAAATCTACAATTTTTTTATGTGATTTTCACTTAAATTCCTTCTCACACTCAGACATGTTAGTCTGTATTTTCCTGGTCATTGACACAAGATAGTTAGCGCTCAGACATGGAGGTACATAACTCAACCAGCTCTGACAAACACTGGTTAGCCCTGTGAGATCTTATCATATAAACAGATCACAGAGAACCGCATTCTGCTCTTACTGTCTTTTAAATTATCTGCTGTTATATATGATCTGTTTAAATCAAGAGAGTGAGTCATGACGTGGCTCTGCATGTCAGACAAGACCAGAGATCAAAGCAGGTAATAGGACAGAGTAACTGATTGTTACTGTGGTGGCTCCAGCCTCCTCCCCACCACGCCGCCAGAGGGAGCCATCACCGGAGTATTGACCGGATCCCAGCCGAACTCCAACTCCCATAATGCACTTACCTGGTCTAATTACTTCCGGGTTGCCACCTGTTCACAATCTCGAACTCTGTAAATAACCGGACTTACACGATCGCTTAGTGCTAAATCTTGATTTGCCTAGTGCATCATTTCTGAGCGTTTTTCCATGTTTACTATATTGCTTATTGTGTATGACCCGGATTGTTTCTGTTTATCAATTGTCTGCTGCCTGCCCTTTTGACTTGTATTGTTTAACCATTATTGACTGTTTGCTACCTGCCTCGATCTTGGACTGTATTATCATTTCTGATTGTTTGCTGCCTGCCCTGACCCACGGCTGTTCAACTCTTCTGGTTTATCTCCACTGTGTCTGTTTGCTGTTGATTACCCTGCCTGTCAACTATGTTAATAAATTGTGCTGCATATGGATCCTAACATGTCTGACTCTTTGTTACACTGATAAATGCCTTGTCTGTTTCCATGATCTCCATACATTATCAGTTCAAGTGTAAATATCTCAGTATAAAAGTTTGCCTGTTTCAGCTTAGGTTCTCGTTTTTATTTAGATAATGTGACAGCTCGCTGGTTAAGTACATTTAAAGAAATAGTTTACCCAATTTAAAATGTCTGCTTGCTCTCACGTGGTATGAAAAACAATATTATGGTTGAAATACAAAAGACAGTCTGAGCTTCTGTTTCTATACAACAAATCTAAATGGCGATTTATTTGAAGTTGCCTTTTTAATGCACATTCAAATTCTTCTGAAAACATAAAATAAAGCTGTATTACACATTGTGTAATCACACAATCTTTCCTAATACTCTTTCCTAATAGTGCTCCTAAATACTTTAATCCTTTTTGTCCTTTTTTGAGTGTGACCATATAAATCACCTTTTGCTTTTGTTGTATAGGAAATGGAAATTTTGTTGTGAGTTGTGAGTGGAAAACAGAAAGAATGGGTGTTGAATGATATGAAGGTGAGTAAACGATAGTTTTCATTTTTGGATGGACTGTGCTATTGAGAGAGGACAAAACTCCTAATAAGTGAATGAGAGTAAATCAGACACTACTATTTTCCCTCAAGAAGGTGATGATTGATCATGTGAATGATTGCACAAAAAAATTAGGCAATGAGTGTGACTGTTAAAGATGTCTCCAGGGAAACATCATCTCTATCTTCAGCCACTGTGTCATTTCAGTAATGCTATCCACACAGAAGACGTGGAAACATTGATTTAGCACTTAGCTCTTGCGTCCCCCATGAGCGCTTATCATTTCTGGCCTCTCGCCAGTGCAGAGGCGTCAAAGTTACTAATCGATTCACAGAACTTTGAAGACGTGGTAAGTGCCATAAGGAGGTGGGGGAGGGGTGGGGGTAGGTTTGTTCGCTTAGGTGACAGAATGCGGGGTAGTTTCAAGAAAATATTCACTGAAAGAAGTCAACAGATGGCATGCAGACTCTTACTGTGACTAGTTTACCAAGATAACCAATAGGAGAGAGTTAACTTTGGCTCTTAAAGATGAAGTGTCATTTTTTCTATGTTAAAATATATCCTACTTTAAATGTACAGAGATAACTTTAAGCAGCAGGTTAACTTTGTGTAAACACCATGGTAACAAATGTTGTGTTTGTTAGATGTTAGACGTGTCAGATTCTGTCTTAACCAATGACGTAAGTTTGTGGGGGACTTTTTTATAAGCTGGGTCAGATGGTTATTGTGGAAGAATCATTATTTTTTAATTTTTGCTGCTATTGGCAAAACTCAAGTTCACACTGCAATTAAATACTTTTTTCCATCAGTGGAGTGCAGTGCAGCTGCTTTTTGGCCCAATGACAGTTCAATAATAGTTCAAGATTGACAGAAAAAACTTTTACATTTTTAGAATAGCCTTTGACTGATTTCAAGACTGTGATGTCTCACGGTTCTAAGTATAATATCATTATTATATCTGCCAATTGTCAAACAGGCCAGTATTTTTTTATCAATCTTTTTTTTAGTTTATCAGTCCCAAGAGTGATGGTAGGAATACATTGAATTCAAAGTGTCCAGGGCACTTCTGGGTTTTTTAATGTTTGCAGCAACCCTGAAAAGCATTATGTAGTGTTGTAACATTGTGTATTATTTGTTCTGAGTCAGTATTGCTCATAAAGCATGGTAAAGGTGTAAAAAGATATGGGCTAGAAGACCTTTTAAATGCACATCCCCAGGTTTCCTAGTTAGAGATTAAGTGTAAATAAAATGTATGAGAGATATTTATTATGAGTTATAGCTGAAATGTAATTATGTGTCAGACCACAGATAAATAAATGTCCTGACTGGATTATATCTGTGCAAGAGATTTCTCAAAAGAACCTTTCTGCAGTGTGGAACCAAGCAAAACAGATGTCAGTACATACTGTTGATTCTGCTTGATTGTTCCCATTGATCTTTAGTGAAACCATAAAGCAGGCATTGATCAGTCACCTTTAGCCACAATACAGCTCATTATTTACCAGCTTCACTGTCTGCAAACAAGTCAATTTGGAAATTAATTAACTCTACCAGACAGAAATATTGAAACTGTAAATGTCTAGAATTCTGACAAATGTGATATGTAATGATACAAATCTTCAGAGATCTTAATGTGTTGTTTGTGTGTACAAAACCAGCATGTAGTCTAGATATGGTTACAGTAGGTATTTGTAATACATTCCATCTCTTATTTAAATATGTTCTAATGGTGTTTTTAGGAGCAGGTATTTCTTGTAAAGCTTTCTCTGAAGTATCATTGTGACTTTCATCTTTGTCCTCTGATTGTAATTCACCTTCTGCAGCACTTTAAAAGCCCTTTCTGACAGTGACAGACACTTGTGTAATCTGATTATGTGATTAAAACGGAGCTTCCCATCTTTTAGATATTTAACATAATGTAAGGTCAAGGTCTTTTACATAATGTACTACAAAAAAAATGTTTGTATGCATGGTAGTATACATATAAATGTTCAGTGCCTGTATTTAAAGACATTTAATCAAAATGCAAACAACAAAAACAGTGTGTTTTGGCACTAAATGTTACATGCACAGACTTTTATTGTGAAGTTTTCTGTTTGGTTCCAGGTTTTCACACTTCCTGTTTAGTAATTATCATCGCCTGTTTCACGCTGATTAGTCATCCTATTTAAGTTCCCTGTTTTGATGTTCAGTTTGTCGGTTATTGTTGGATTGTATGTGGTTTTCTCATTCCCTGTATGTCCTTGGATTATCTCATTGAGCTATGCTGCGGTGCATCTGTTGTTGACCTTCCTACTATTTAACGGTTAGGTGTTTGTATGCTTTCTTTATTAAATATCTTTTGCTAATTATCAACGCGTCCTACTCCATGGCCTCATCAGAATAGCAGAAATATGGAGGAATATGTGCAAGCGTTTCTGGACTTTGCTTACAACTCCACATTTGATGACCTCGCCCTGATGGAGATACTGTGGTGCGGGCTGGACACACTTCACCGCTTCGTCATGCCACGTGCGGATTTACGGTGGACTCTAAAGGGCTACAGAAATTTCCCTCATCGTAGACAAAGCGGATTCCAGCCCCAGGTCATCAGATGTGGTAGTCAACAGTCCAGAACTCGACCAGCCATCACCCCGTGATACGCAGCCTACTGCGGACGTGGAGCCAGAGTCCGATGCGACCGAGAGGTGGATAGCCTTGGAGCCTGAGCTGGAGGTGAAGTCCGACCAGAGGCACAAGCCGGCTGCAGCAGACACAACGGTGGACTTGCCAGTGGAGCACGAGGGTAATCTAGAGGACCCTGCCCACGACACCACCGCTGGGGGTGAGTACAAACTGGACTCAAGTTTAGAGACTATTACGTCTACAAGTTCAAATGATATAGCAATGTCATCACCCTGGCTCGTCGGCAATCAGCCTCCGCCTCAGGCTCTGCTGCCTCCGTCTCCGCTGCCATCGGTCGGCCCCATGGAGTCATAGGCCTCTCCTCCAACCTGGCTCCTCCCTCCGTCGTCTTTACCGTGGGTTACCTTCCTGGTTGCGTTCTGGGCAACATCCTACTTCCTCAAGTCTCCGCCCTGGCTCCTCAAGTCTCCGCCCTGGCTCCTCAAGTCTCCGCCCTGGCTCCTCAAGTCTCCGCCCTGGGTCCTCAAGTCTCCGCCCTGGCTCCTCCCACCATCAGTATTCCCCTGGCCTTCTGTTGTGCCTTTAACAGCGTGAGGACATGCCTTCTGGGAGGGGGGCATTATGTTACGTGCACAGACTTTTATTGTGAAGTTTTCTGTTTGGTTCCAGGTTTTCTGTTTTCACACTTCCTGTTTAGTAATCATCATCACCTGTTTCACGCTGATTAGTCGTCCTATTTAAGTTCCCTGTTTTGATGTTCAGTTTGTTGGTTATTATTGGATTATATGTGGTTTTCTCGTTCCCTGTATTTCCTTGGATTATCTCATTGAGCTACGCTGCGGTGCATCTGTTGTTGATCTTGCTACTATTTAACAGTTAGGTGTTTGTATGCTTTCTTTTTTAAATATCTTTTGCTATTTATCACCGCGTCCTACTCCTTCGTCCTAGTTCCGCAACATTAACCATAACACTAAACATTTATGAAACTTTACATAATAATTCATTTTACTTTAAATTATACATTAAATGTTGCATAAAAATGGGTGTTCTCAACCTTAAACAGAGTGTCAAATGTTATCTTAAAATGTTAAATCTTACCATGCAATCTGTAGTACAAAACCATGACAGTGATGAGAGTATTAATTTATGAAGGTTTGATAGAATGTTTTATAGGACTATAACTACAATTTTTTTTAGCTCCTCATCCGCAGTGTTTCCAAAAACAGGTGACAACAGTTCAACTGAGCACTGCTGTCAGGTGACATCCTGCCTGCCCCAGCCTGCCCCTGCCCCGCCCCCCGATGGTGTTTATGCACAGTCATTACTCTCCATAAAAAATGATGGATTAAAGTCTGATAGCACACTGGGCTGCAGTGCTGCTGTCTGAGCCCTGCTCATAAGAATGATGAAGTGCACAGCGTTGCCCCGGAGCCCAAACACTGCTGTTGCTTGTGGGGGGAGACAGTAGAGGAAATCGGGTTGGTTGAGAAACCAGGGGTTCCCAGATCGTTATGCTGTAATCTTACTGTATGCGGAGGAAGGGTTGGCTGATAGCTGAAGTTCTTTTTTATGCCTCTCAGCACTGTCATTTATTAATTCTTAATCATTGCTTATATTTTTGAGTTCATATTTTGTTTTAGTGTATGTTTTGAATAAGTATGTTCTGATCTTTGATCCATAATTCTGAAATACATACAGCTAATTTAGTATTTACAGCTAATTACAGTATAAACACAGAGAAATATACTGGTGAATTGCACCTGTTATTTGGATTTAAAAGAAGTAAAAGTGGTTTACCCTGTCAGCAGGGGTGATTTTAGACAATCCTCTTCATTCGCCCAGCCTGAAGTTCTTTGTTTTGTTTCTTTAAAATATCTTCCACCGTTTGGCACCTTCGCAAGCTTTTTTGTTACTTTCTGAACACGATCATCTGCCAACCGCCTTCCATCAAGAGGCTCTTTTATTTTTCTTATTTGTCACATGAGTGATTAATCGTCACTTGACATGGAACTGGAAGGCATGTCGAAGCAGCTCCTGTGAAATTTACAGGAGTTTTCTCCTGACAGGAATTCTGACATGAGGCTACTCTCTGTCAGAGAACCATTTACAGGGGAGCCATTTACAAAACAGTGTTTACACAGCATGAGTGTAATTAAACAGCCATTACCTGTAAGTGCAAGTATTCGTATGATGAACATATTGTATTGTTGGAGCATTTTGTTTTGTAAAGTGGCTTGCGGCCACATTCTTTTAATGTGGGAAAACGGTAACCGGAAAAAACAGTGAATGTGAAAGATTAAAGTCAATTACAGTGAATTTGCGGTGAAGATTTATGTGTCACAATATCTAAAGCGATCTGAGGGTTATGTGGTTTATGCCAGCAGGCACGAGAATCTGTGTCCCATTATCTACAGTAAAATAAAACCCTCCATGTGTCATTTACCTCCTCTCACCAACATTAGCGTCATTTTGACGTGACGCATTTACTGCAACAATGCATTCTACAACGCAGCCCTCATTTGTCTCTGTCACACAG
This sequence comes from Botia almorhae, assembly GCA_036877575.1. NCBI lineage: Eukaryota > Metazoa > Chordata > Actinopteri > Cypriniformes > Botiidae > Botia > Botia almorhae. Next base: position 14,380 of record JAZGTJ010001442.1, on the reverse strand, counting down.
CTATGAAGCATTTTGTAATTTCTGAGCAGATTTGTCCTTCCGATTAGGCACGTTTTGTAGAGTAACTTTTGGTATTTTTACTGTTTGACTATGTATTATAAAATGATTCATGCTGTCATTGTCATGCTGTGTGTTCGAATTTCAGGTGGAGATAAATAATCACTTTGTTTTTGAGTCAACATCAGATAATGACACCTGCTTATTTTTCTTTCTGCTCCCATTTAAAGGTACACTCAGAGATATTTGAGTAATATCATAAATTAATGAAACATATATGCTATCTGCAGAGCCAATCTGCTTTTTGAGGTGTCGTAACCCTCATTACAATGGTTGTAGAAATGCAAATGTGTTGCTAGAACATAATCTAGAATAACATTATAATGATTTCAACATTATTTCCACTAATAAAACGATACATTAATAAAATTCAGTCCATTTAAGTCCAGACCATTCAATTTTCCAGCTGAATGGTGAAGGACTAAAAACGTCCTACCAAACATGTTTCAGTTACATACACCAAAATAAAATATGTATTTTTTTTGCAAATGCACATGCGTCATCTTGATTAAGCAGGGTAATAAAGATGTTTGGTCTTTGCCAATAAGGCAGTTTACAGTTTAAAGTGATTTATTAAATGTCAGGACTGACTTTCCTACACTCACCATGTTAAGTGTTTTAATTCATTCATTTATTAACAAGCGCTTTGTCTTTTCCTAACTTTCTCCTCTTTATCTCAGTCTCTGAAGTGCCTTGAAAGCACACAATGAATGATAATGGGAATTCATAGTTTTCTTATCAAAACTCTGGAAGTGATTAATTGACTGACTTTCTACTCAAATCAACACGGGCCATATTAATTTCTTCTGTCCTGTTGGCAGGTGCTAATGACCAGAGGAGTGATGAGACTCAGTAAAGAGGAAGAACAGCACAGACTTCATCTAGACCACAGACTTCCTGAGGCTATCAGAAAGAATCTCCAGCACTCTTCCCCAATGTGACGAGTGACACAGCGTCTGGCCGCTAGTAGGTGCGGGTAAAAAAACTTCTGCTTACTAAAGACAGTCTGTTGGAGACTGGACGATGGCTGGCACAGCCTCAGATTAAAGTCAATCTGCAATAGGAGCAGTCAACACTAAGACATTTCAAATTAGTCAAAATTAAGAAGTGCACTTTGTCTTTCTGCCATACTGTAAAGAAATAAAGTAATATCACTTCTTCTGTGTAACAATTGTATTTAATTATTTAGAAAAATTTGTTTAATGTGTTTTGAATTAGACTAACAAATATTTCATGTGAAACATGATAGGTTAACACATCCACTAGTTGTGTCTCTAAAAAACATGGGATGTTGAGACACTTTAAATGTACGCAGTGTATTGCATTTCTGTGTATTTTTGTTGTTTATTTTTAAAATATGATTGACAGAAAAATTATATTCTGTGGTAATTAATAGTCATACATGCTATCAGTAGAGTTTCGAATTCAAAAATATTCCTAAAAGCAGCTGAAAGCTGTAATTAGCTCTGATGAAATAAAGCACAATCACTTTGCTAAATGTATATGGAAGTGTGTATGATATTCATAATTCATAACTATCAGAATGGTTAATTGATGCGTGAGAGAACCTTAGTGTGGATGATCTTCAATATCATACCAAACCTTAAACAAGAGCATTAAACAAGAGACTATGACAAAAAAGCAGCAAAAGCCATCATTAGTTAAAGAGAACTGCCTGAAGTAAAAAGTATTATAACAAAATTTGAAGAACAGAGTATAGCTCACTTTTTTGTACAGAGTGCAATAGTATAAACCAGTGATCCTTATTCATATAGTGCTATGTTTGTATCACATCAATATTACAGTAATATCTAGTGTGATTGAATTCATGCTAAAGTGTTTGTCACAAAGGGTTCTGATCTAAACAGTTAGTGAAGTCTGGTTACTCGCACTGGTTACTGTTTCATTGCTGGGAGACATTACTATTACTTCAGTACTGAACTTGGCACAAGGATTTATATTACAGCAAGTAATGTGATTTGCTTTATTTACTGTCTTTCTCTCTGATGAAAGAGAATGAAAGAATTGTAGCAGTCTGGACACACAGAATGATAATGACTCTGCTGTAGAGTCTCAGACACAACTGGACAGTAATTTATCTCTGACTTTCTTTAGAAGGGAAGTTTAAAGGTGGTTAAGAACCCTCTTGTAAATCTAGTGAGGTTATACAAATTGGTGATGGATTGCTTCGTTTCGTTTGAGGTGTACTCTTGATTTATTCTTGATTACTTTTGTGGTGACACAAGTAACTAAATAACAGCCAAGGCAGTCAACAAAATTGTTTTCAACTGATTTATTTATTTAAGCAACTTTCAACTGATTATTCATTTAAACATAATCCTACAAATACTTATCTTTCACTACAATACATTTTCTCAGGATCATAATCTAGAACAGTGCATACTTTTCTCGGTTCACATGAACTTTGGGGAGCTTCTGCATTCTGCTTTGAATATTTGAGATAATCTGATATTAGGCAGTATAATGCAACAAGCAACACAAATTTGACAACAAATTTGACAGTAAAACTGATTAGAGGTGAATGTCGTAGCAGAGATGTGTAGAGAGAGAGTTACAGTGAGAGAGAGGGAAGGCAGCTTTTAAAAGGATTTTGTCGGTTATTGACTGGTTACTCTCCACTGCTAATAGCCATTTAAAGATTAGAGGCCTGCTGGTGAAAATCAAGGCCTTCATTGTTCTCCTTATTGCATTTTGGCAGATGGGGGCTGACACAACAACACGCTTTCTCCCTGTGGGCAGCCTTACTCCGCATGGCTCTCCATCAACAGCCATTCTATTGAACCAGCCCTAATAACTACCCATGAATTATTTATCTCTGTACAATATTAAGGGCAGAGAGGAGGAAGAGCACGATTGAGGAAGAGGGAGGGGAGGTTTACGCATGATGTGCGTGCAGGTGCCAGGTTGGAGGATCTTGTGGTCCACCCTAAACGCTCCCAGGGTGACTCTTTCCCGGAACATAGCAAGCATTCCGATCACGAATAAGAGGAGATAAAATATGTATTCATTAAGTGTCAGTCAACTGATCAAATGAGAGTGATCCATTAGAGGCTGGCCTGCGTGGTGGTGAGCAGGGCTAATGTTTCCCGGTTCTTCAGAAGGACGAGCAGCTTTTAGTGGGTACCGTGGTGCTGCAGGGAGTAAAGCTCGTTATGTAGAAAGTTTAGTTGGCTGGCTGGTGGAGTGTGCTGTTTTATTAGGGGAAGGGTACAGGACATCCTGAAAGACAGAACATCATAATCTTTATTATTTGGGAATTGTGGCCTGAATTATGGGAATTGTCTGAGTTTAGCTCTTTTACTCAATACAACTTGAGTAATAAGCCCATTCATACCTGAACATTTCATATTAAACCCCTGTAGCTTTGATAATAATATGAGGGTGAATCTCACAAAAAAAATCAGGTTACATTTTACCACAATAATAATAGAAATGAAAGACATATTTTGCACAAAACATTTAAACCCATTTTATTATTTTTTGCATTTGACAATATTTTCATGCATGTAATGTGTCTAGGTGTTTTCTCAATGGTGATTCTCTTTAAAATATTTTTTACTGTGCTACATAAACAAATGCTGTTTTTTTACTGTTTAAATTAATGTTAATTGTTAAGCTTTCATGACGAGGAAATAAATTTTGTGTAATCTTTTGACATATAGCGGTCTTGGTATCATTAAATACGTCCTGCAAGTTTCATATCTTAAAATGCCCCTCTAATTAATAATGAAAGCATTTATTTAATCTTTCTCCGAAACAAAAGGGAAATAGCTGGATTTGTGACATCACAAGGTAGATTAAGTTTGATGACCTGTCCCAGAGCAAGATAATGTCTCAGGTTACGTATGTAGACAGGGAACGAGACGCTGCTTCATGGTTTGTGACACCATGAGGAACACGCTGGGTCTGAACACATGTAAAATGATGCCTATTTATCTGGTGAGATAAGTTATCACATTACCTCGGTTGTGACCACCAAAACAGTCTTACAGTAAAGTCTTTCCTGTTTCGACGACTCATGTGGAGGACAGAAGGTCTGAAGCACCACCAGGTGACTGGCAGTGGCAGGCACCTTGGGAATATAGTCTCTTGAAGAAATTCAAGCACTAAACCACTAGGACAGTGATCTGGGTCAACATGGCATTGCTCACATCATGACACAAAGAGCTGCCACTTTAGGGCATACAGTTTCCTAGAAGAAGGAACTCTGGAACTCATAATGGGCTCCACAACCTCAGTTTACAGACCAGCATCTAAGAGCAGGCTCCCCTCAGGGGCCAGACCCACAGTTTTCAAATTTTGTCTAGGGGTGAAAGATCGACCTTTGAGATTGAGCCAGAAGATCTCTCCAGACTGGGAGCTCCCAAGGGACTCTGTCCAAAAGATACATTAGGTCTGAGAACCAGACTCAGGTCAGCCAGACTGGTGCTACTGGTGCTGGAGTAGATTAACTACTAGACCAAAAGAAATCACACTGGCTGCTGCAGACATGAGGTTTACAGCCTCTAAATCTGGAGGACTGTCAGATGCTGACCTAGCTGAACACTGCTCACAGTGGCAGGAATTTACTTTACACGTGCAGAAGACAATTGTGCCTGCATCATAGTCCCAAATTACCCCAGAAATGTAGAAAAGATGGACCACCTGATGCCGCAGATGCCTGGCCTTAGCAGAAAAGGAGCTTCTTGAACACCTCTGCGTTTTAGCCTCACAGTATCAGTCAACAACAGAGCTAATGGTAACAAACCCTGAGGAGCAATCTAAGGGTGTCCAAAAGGAAGGTCTTATCCTTGATACCCAATAAGTTGAGCCACAGGTACCTCTCCATTGCTTTGTGCTTGGTGGCACGTAGGGCGAGATCGGTCACTCAGCGGAGCTCCTGAACCACATCTGGTTCTAATCCTCAACCATGGCCAGGTATTTAAACCAGGTACACCTGCAAAACTGCCATTCCGTGCAAAGACCCACCAGCCTGACCTGCTGCCACATAAAACCTTGCTTACTAAACTAAATGCAAGCCTACATGTGCTCGAGAGAAGGCATGTTTCCTCTACAACGATGCCATAGAATGGCAGAGATAGCCCACAAGTGTCTCTTCCATTTTAGCATTGCCACATATCTGTGCTTGTTGAGCTCCACAATGGAGGAATATTTACTCGCAGCAGGAGTAAACACACAAGCAGACTATGGATTCTTCCATGACTTCAACACTTCAGTGTGAATGATGGGGAAGAATCAACTGTTACGGTGGACAGGCTGTTCTTAGTTGAACAATAAAAATCTATCCTACAACCTAGATCTAGTCATGTGCTGCCGTTCACCTGGCCACTCAAGGCTCAGTTTCTCGACAGCACAAGAAATCACCTCAATCAGCTCCTTGAATGTGGCTGAAAGAAGAGGCTGATCTGACAGTCATCAGATCGTCATCTGACCCTGACAGCATGAACTCATCATCCAGCTTCTTACTGCTTTCTATCACTAATATCTTTCTTTTTCCCTCACTTTTAACCTGTAATTATACACATTGATAAATTAAACCTGATGGTTTCTAAAGGGAAACACTCAAATCTGACTTTTTAATCACAGGACTAAAAGGACTAAACAGGAAGGGAAAAGAGCATAAATTACTTAATTTTGAGTGTTTTTGGCCAAAAAATGTAATAATGTTATAATAAAATTGTTATTGTAATTACACAGCAGGGAACAAAACAAAATAAAAAAAATCCATTAAAGACATAAACCATTAAAGAAAGTACAACAAATACTGCCTTGATGTAAAAAATCTTTATCATTTATCATTATTTTTCAAAAGTTCCGAGAATAAGATTTCTCTGCTTCATAGAAATTAGAATTGGGAATGGGAGGGTGTCTAGTTGTCATCAAAAAATATCAACTATCACGCTGCTGTAACAGAATAGGGTTTGTATCGACAAAGTAACAATGACGGAGGAGTGGAACGAGGAGTAATAAACAGAAAAGGTATTTAATAATGTAAACAGGTATACAAACACTAACTGTTAAACTAAAACCATCTACTCACCGGAATCCACAATAACCGACAAACGTGACATCAGAAGGGAGAACTTAAATAGCAATACACATGAATGGAAAACAGGAAGTAAACCAAATAAGGGAAAAACGGAACAAAACATGAAACTACAAAATAAGAGTCTGGGAAACTGTGACAGCTGCAAAACAGTGTTTGTATGTTGTAGTGTTATTAAAGACCTTTTCTGTTGGTTATGCAAAATAGTGTTTGTATGTTCCCTTTCCGTTTTCTTTTCCGGTTTTTGAATTTTTCGTTTTTTTCCCTTTTTCGTCATGGACCTGCTGCCTCCACAAAGTGGCAGAGCTATGGAGCTAACTTCCCTCCGGCTCCGCCTTGGTCAGTTGTCGTACCCCCATCTCCTCTGGACTCTGCTCCTCCAAGCTTCACCACGTCACTCCATCCCACCGGCTCCGTTGGGCTGCTCCTTCCCTCCAGCTCCTCCTCAGTCCTCCATTGCTCTGGCTTCGCCACGTCCCTCCGGATCTCTGCCTCCACCTCAGTCGCCAAAGCCTTCTGCTCCACCTTGGCCCCTGGGATCCTCGACGTCACCCTGGCTCATCAGCTGTCAGTCTCCACCTCAGGCTCTGCTTCCTTCTGCTCCTCGACCTTCGGTCTGCCCCATGGAGTCATCGGCCTCCCCTCCACCATGACTCCTCCCTCCATCAGCTCCACTGTGGGTCAACTTCCTGGGTGTGTTCTGGGTACCATCCTAACCCAACTCCGTCCTGTCTCTACTCTGGCTCCTCCCTCCATCAACACCACCCTGGCTCCTCAAGTCTCCACCATGGCTCCTCCCTCCATCAATGCCACCCTGGTCTCCTGTTTACATTCCTCCCAAGCCCCACCCCCCTTCCTTTGTTGTGTCTTCTACAGTGCGAGGAAGCGCCGTCCGTGAGGGGGGAGTTCTGTAACAGTTCCCGAACTCTTATTTTGTAGTTTCCTGTTTTATTCCGGTTTTGCCTTATTTGGTTTACTTCCTGTTTTGTTAATGAATTAGGATCACCTGTTTCACCTCATTTGTACTCCTATTTAAGGTCTCCCTTGACCTGTCATGTTTGTTGGTTATTGTGGTTTATTGTGAGTTATATTCCTGTGGATTGTATTTACAGAACAATGCTTCTGTACATTTATATCTTCTTCTTTGTTTGGAATTACTGTTAGTGTTTGTATGTTGTAGTGTTATTAAAGACCTTTCTGTTAGTTATTCCTTGTTCCGCTCCTTCGTCATTTTTACTCCGTCACTGCAAACACTATTCCGTTACACGTACAAGATTTCATGAGATCATACGGCCCCTAAAATATAATCAACACTGTTAATCTATAGTATTGTCATTTTGAAGAAGGTTGAATATTGTTATCTTTCCTGATAGTAAATTGGATCATCACCATGTTTATTTTTGAGTCTTTTTTTATTCATTTCTGTAATTTCATAGCATCCAGCATCTGGTGACTGCATGCTGGAATTATGTGGCCAATGGCAAAGCTATTTTCATAATTCCAAATGATTTAAAATTAAAAATGCAGAGTGTTTGATCAATACAATTTCCTTGTGGTCCAAATTTAGAGAAATAATGAACAACTGCAGAAGACCCCTCAAATATTCATTATGGACAATGAAGGTTTAATTGGTAGGATGCAGTGTGGAGAAAGCTTGTTATGTTTCTACCCGTGGAATCATTCTCATATATTTAATTAAAACTCCAACACGCACGTCAATCTTCTGGTTTTTCATAAACATGGATCACAAAACTACTTTAAAGTTTATTGCTAAACTGTAACACTCCTAAACATGAATTAATTGTTCAGTTTATGTCCTCATTGTGTCAATAACAGAATCTTTCTAGAATGAGCAGCAATTTAGTAAGACTCAAATAAACTAACCAGTTTGGGGATGTCCTCATTTTGTAAAAAAACGCTATAAATATACAGTAAATAAAGTTTTTGTAATTGTAAAAATGCAATGTTAGGTTATAGTGTTCATAATTAGCTTTGTATATAAACAATAGAAATCTATGGAAAGCCCCCATTTAGATATATAAGTAAAGTGTGTGTGTGTGTGTGGTTGAGTCAGTGCCCACATTTCACTCTTACAGCAGGGAAAAGGAGCTAAACTTTAATAACTTTAATGGAGTCCAGCCAACATCTAGACAAATAGCCTTGGATCTCATCCAATAAAAACATGCCAACTGTCCACAACTGGCATTATTATTGGCTTTTCACATCCAAACGAAAATGGCTCCAAATGACACCATTTCCATGCCAGTAACGCCAAATTAGAGTCAGATACAATTAACCCAAATCTTAGACCCACAGACCAAATGACTGTCTTAGTAAAATGACAAAGGGG